>CAUYON010022951.1:0-17827 GCA_963573935.1 Arctocebus calabarensis | reverse complement strand
TTTTGTAATGGCTGAATAGTATTCCATGGTATACATATGCCATAATTTGTTGATCCATTCATGGGTTGATGGGCATTTAGATTGCTTCCATGACTTGGCAATTATGAATTGAGCTGCAATAAACATTCTGGTGTAAATATCAAAAAAAAAAATGAGGTGGTCAATGTAGGGAAGTGGTCAACTATGGAGGCTCTACTGCATATAAAATTTTCTGGTATTAATTATTAAATGAATAAACTACAGACATAGCACAATTAAGTACTCAAATATCTGGAAATAAATTATGGAGACCTTATCTCCCAAATACATTTTTTAAGTCCTTTTTCAGATTTAGCACAAACATTATGCCTTCTATATGCCAGGCATATTTGCATAGTTATATTTAATGTTTAAAACAATCTTGTGAGGTAGAGGAATGTGTTTTGGGCAAATGAAGTAACACGTATATACAAAGACATATGATTATAGCATGACATGTTGGATAGGGTCAGAGAATTTTATGCCAATTTATGGGAAACATGTTTGGAAATTGAATGACAAGTAGGCTAGAATAATGGAGTCAGGACAGTTCCTGGTAAACACTGGATGGCAAGATAGTCTGAAAGAGTATACTTTTTCTTTTGTCTGGGAGTCCTTGAATAAATTTTTGTGCATTCGTGAATATCTTAAAATTACATATATGTGTGTTAGCATGCACATGTACATAGATAACATGTTTTTATTAGATGTAATTACAATTTCTAAAACCTTACAACATGATTACTGGGGAAAAGGTTCATAGTTTTTGTCATATTCTATAATCTACAATGTTAAGATTCACTGAAATATAAGAGCTAAAACTGTGAAAGTCTTTGAAGAACATATAGGACTAAATTTTTATGACCTTGGATTTGACAGTTGTTTATTATGTATGAAACTAACGTACAAGCAACAACAAATTGGATAAACTGGACTTCATTAAAAGCTAAAACTTTTTGCATCAAAGAACATCATTTGGAAAATGAAAAGACAGTCCAGAGAATGAGAGAAAACATTTGCAAAGCATCATAGTCTAATAAGGGTCTAGTGTTTGGAATGTATAAAGATGTATTGCATTCTGTACAATGTATACAGATGTAATGTATTCTGTGTACATTGTATAAAGAATTCTTTATACAACTCAATAATTAAAAAAACCCTGCAGTTCAGATGGCACATGAGAAAATGCTTAATAACATCATTAGCTATCAGAGATATGCAAATCAAAAGCACAGTCATATACTGTTTCACACCCGCTAATATTGCTCTAATCAAAAATTCAAGTGTTGGTGAGCATGTGGAGAAATCATGACCTTCATACATTGCTGATTGGGTTGTGAAAATGCTGAAGTGGCATCTGTTTTAGAAAACAGTCTGACAATTCCTCGCTAGGATAAATATATAGAGTTGTTACCATATGACTCAGTAGTTCTACTAATAGGTATGTATAGCATACCCAAGAGAATTGAAAGTACCACCACACAAAAACTTATACACGAATGTTCATAACAACATTGTTCATAATAGCGAAAAAGTGGAAACAATTGAAATGTCCATAAAGTGATGGATAAATAAAATGTGCTATGTTATTGAGTAATAAAAAAGAAGTACTAATATCTGCTACAACATGGATGTACCTTGAAAATATGCTAAAAGAAGCTAGTTATAAAAGACCACATTTGAATGATTTGATCATATGAAATTTTGAGAATGGGTAACTTTATTATTAGTTTTTATATATATAACATGTTTTTATTAGATATAACTACAGTTTGTAAAACAAAAGCAATTAGTGAGAACTGTGGCATTGTTTCATTTTTATGAATCTCTTTAATGTCTGGCTGGACTGGCCAGGTGGCTCATGCTTGTAATTTTAGCTCTTTGGGAGGCCAAGGTGGGAGGATCCCTAGATTTCAGGAGCTCGAGAACAGCATGAGCAAGAATGAGATCCCAGGTCTACAAAAAATAGAAAACTTTGTTGGACATGGTGAAGTGCACCTATATTTCCAGCTTCCTAGGAGGCTGAGTCAGGAGGATAGCTTGAGTCTAGGACTATGAGGTTGCTATGAGCTATGATGATGCCACTGCACTCTGGCCAGGGTAAGAGAAAAAGACACTGTCTCATAGAAAAAACAAAACAAGGCTCGGCGCCATATACAAAACAAGGCTCAGAGGCTAGGGTGCCAGCCATGTACATCAGAGCTGGTGGGTTTGAACTCAGCCTGGGCCTGCCAAACAACAATGACAACTACAACCTAAAAATAGCCGGACATTGTGGCAGTGCCTGTAGTCCCAGCTACTTGGGAGGCAAGAGAATTGCTTAAGCCCAAGAGTTTGAGGTTGCTGTGAGCTGTGATGCTACAGCCCTCTACCGTGGGTGACATAGTAAGACTGTCTCAAAAAACAAAACAAAACAAAAACAACAGAAAGGAAAGAAAAAAAAAAAACAAAAGAATAGGCAACTTTCTAAAGACTGAAAGTAGAGGCTGCTAAGGACTGAGAGGAATGTCAGTATTGGAGGGTGATGACTAAGTGGTATGAGGTTTATTTGGGCGGGGGATGAAAATGTTTTAAACCTGAACTAGTAGAACTCTGTGAATATGTTCTAAAACCACTGAATTATACATTCAAAAGTTCACAGTGGGTGAACTTTTTATTTTTAGCATGTAGATTACATCTCAAATTCATTTTTAAAGAAAAAAAGTATTATAATAATATTTTTGGTAGAGGAAGCTCAGATCCTGAAATAAGGTTGGGCAACAGAAACAAAGGAAAAACAGTGATAGATTGGACGATCAACAATGAGAAAGAACAGATAGGTTTTTGTTAATGAAATGACACTGTCAGGAAGGTGGATGAATATCCGGTAACTCCCAAATTTCTGACTTGGAGGGTTATGTAGAGAGTAGGGCCTTTCACCATGGTGGGGCAGGACCATGGAGAGGAAAGAATGCTGTGGGAGAAAGATGATGAGGTGTTTTTAGGATGCTGAGTTTTGAGGTATCTGTGGGGCAACCAGATGAAGATGCTCAGTAGGCAATTTAAAATGTAGGTCTGAAGCCTGGAGATCTAATATGAGAATCATTAGTGAATGGTTTAAAGTTGAGGCCTTGTTTATGTACAAAACTATGCAAGGAAAGTGTTGATTAAGAGGAAAAGGAGAGCAAGAACATGTAAGAATTTTACAAAAGAAAAGTTGCCAGCAAAGGAGACTGAGAAGCTTCAAAGAAGCGAGAGAAGCCAGACTGCCCTGCCTCTAGGCCCAGCTACGAGGATGGTTGAGCTGGGAAGATTGTTTGAACCCAGGAGTTCAAGTCAAGCTTGGGCAACATAGTGAGACCCTTTCTCTTTAAAAAAAGAAGAAAGAAATATTTAGCAAGTTACTGAAAAATATCCTTTGTACTTGACAATTCAGAGGTCACTATAATTTTAATGAGCAGTTTCAGTGGAGTGTTGAGAGTAGACTCTATAAAGAGTTTAAAGGAGAGTTTCTTTAAAGATAGGATAGAGTTAGCTTTATGAAAGACTTGTTTTCCCTCATTCTTTTATGCTTTAAATGCTAGGAGGTTTTTCTTTCATCTAAGCATTTCCAATCCATGGTGCTTCATTGTTCAAAAAAAAAGAAAAAAATCACATGTGCTTTAATCCAAGTTGGTTTTTCTTATCATAACCAAAAATAGCAATGCAAACTATAGCATCTGTATTATACACATTTATTAGGATTCTCAAATTATGTAAATCTCTACCTCCACACACAAAAAGGATTTGTATCAGGTTCTATTTATAAAGTTAGGAAAATTCCTTTCACCAGAACCTTAACTCTTATACTTCTGAAGTGCTTTTATAAGGAAATGATCATTAAGGAAAAAATAACTTTTATTCACTGACAATGTCCTATCCTGGCTATCCTTTGAGGGCAGTTGGACCAAACACGACCATGTTGATCAAAGTTAGGATTGTTATATCCTTATCTCATATGCACATTTCAGAGCCCATCTTTGACAGATCTATCTCATGCTTACCCTAAAAATTCCTTTCCAAGAGAATCAGAAGCTCTCTTCTTTCCTGCCCATCTGTATCTCCTAGGAAATGAGAAGTTTCAGGGCTTGTTGAAATTCTAGTGTGTTCTAAGGTAGTGGTGTTCAAACTTTTTACCCTCCCCACATCTATATTTGCTTGTCAGAAACAAAAATTTTCGGAAATGATTGATGAAATGCACTGAGGTATTAACTATTTCTTTTTTCTTTTAATCCTCGTTATGACCCAGTATGCTGAGTAGCAGGTCATAATCATTACTCAGTAATGGACTTTTTTTGGTATTTGTTGTGGGTTTGTTTTTTTTTTCCAGCTAAGATTTTACTCTTTTGCCCAGGCTAGAATATGGTTATAGGTCACTATAACCTCAGACTCCTGGGCTCAAGTGACCCTCCCACCTTAGCCTCCTGAGTCATTAGGACTGCAGGTGCATGCCACCATGTGCGGCTATATAATTTGTTCTTTTTAATTTTTGTAAATACACGTCTCACTGTATTGGCTAGCCTGGTCTTAAACTCCTAGGCTTAGAGGAAGCCTCCTGCTTTGGCCATCTAAAGTTCTGGGATTCTAAACATGAGTCACCATACCTAACCAGTAATGGAGATTTAAAGTTCCTATAGCTCCAGCCTGAGAAAAGGGATATCCTGTCTCTACTAAAAATAGAAATATTAGCTGGGTGTAGTGGTGCATGCCTATGGTCCCAGCTACCCAGGAGGCTGAGGCAGGAGGATTGCTAGAGCTCAGGAGTTTGAGGTTGCTGTGAGCTAGCCTGAGGCCATGGCACTCTAACCTAGGTGACAAAGTGAGACTCTTATCTCAAATAGAAAAAATACAGTTCCTACAGCTCTGGGAGGAGCTCCAGGAATGGCCATATGCATGTACAATGTTTGCTAACCTCCATTCTTTTTACTGTAACACTATCTTAGGAGTTTGAGGTATGATTTGGCTTCCTGGTAGCATCAGGACGATCTAGAATTTGACCAGCTTCCAGATTCTACAATTATTGCCCTTGTGCTATAGAGAAAAAGCAGGAGAATTTAGACTCAATAATATGAGTTTAATACTTACCATGTGTCACGTACTATAATTGATATAGATAATATCTAATCTTAAAATAATTTTTGAAAATCAGAATTGTCCTCACCATTTTGGTAGGGTTGTAGGGGGAATGAAGAAAACAAAGCTAGAGACATTAAGTAACTTGTCTGAAAATGTACAGTGTGTAGGCAGCCCAAGAGTTTTTTTTGCCACCATATGCTGTCTGAAAAGCGCATTCCATTGCGAAGGGTCATCTTTAGTGCTCTTGTTTACTGTGCCTAAAGAAGATTGAGAGACTGCAACAATAAAAGCCCCAAAACTAAACTTGGATACCTCAGCCTTTAAGCATCCTCCCTGCTTAAATGAGAGCTCAGGCAATGTCAACATGTTGCAGGAAGACAAGGCCCAACAGAGAGAAAGAGTATCCAAACACCATGTTTATAAGAGGAAGGGCTATATTCACTGGCTAGGCGCTTACCACATAGAAGAATTCCAAATGGCTCCCTAACTAGCTTGGTCTTCCCTTTTATCTACAGTCAAAAAGTTTGACTGTACCCATAAGTACCTATTTCATTGGCCAGTTTGAATCAAGCGGGAGATGCTGTTCCAGCCCCCACAGAACTACAAGATTTCACACAAGTGGAAACTTCCAAATTCCAGGAAGTTAAGTTTGCAAATTCCCAAGAGCTGAGTCACCATGGAGAGGACCCTGAAGGTGTATCCTTGTAGCCTCCTTGAGAAGACCTGTTCTCTTAGACTTCACCCTTCTAGAGTATCCTCTCTCAGACATAATCAGGTCACTGCCCTCTCAATAGGATTAAATAAAAACCCTAACCTTCCATAGTTTTTGGCCATCCCTGGAGTAAAAGTTGAGATCTGCACAATTATATGTGGAATTCTTTGAAGCCAGAATCTTTAAAAAATGTTTATGATCATGCCCCTTGTGCTTTCTGCTGGTATTTCTCTATTAACCCAAGGTATGGGATAAAACTTTGTTTATATACCTTATGGAAGCATGGCTAAGTTAAAACATTCTTGGCAATGGGTTCAGCCACTTTATACACAACCTGAGCATCACAGAAGACAGATGGATGAAACAAGAGCATAGCAGTTTTCTTTGTAATATTTAGTCATAGGGCCAATAAACTTACACTTTCGGAGGCAGGTTTTTACAAACTGCATTTCCGTCCTTCTCTCCTCCTCCATTTTTACTCTCCCACTCAAAAGATGTTTTTCCTATTCTCCTGCAAGAGAAAAGTCTGTGAACAAGGGATTGAAGGTATATAATGTAGCTTCTGTGTTAAAATCTAGATCTGCACTGCCCTATAGTATAGCCACTAGCCATATGCATTATCAAGCACTTGTAATATGGCAAGTAACAAATGCTGTAAGTATTAAAACTTTCACATTAGATTTGAAAGGTTTAGTATAAAAAAATGTAAAATATTTTGCTAATAGTTTTTAATATTGATTACATTTTGAGATGAAAATATTTCAGGCACACTGGGTTAAATCAAATGTTTATAAAATTAACTTCTCTAGTTCCTTTTTACCTTTTAAATGTGACTATAAGAAAATATTAAATTATTTATTTGGCTCGCATTTGTGGCTTGTATAATATTTCTTTTGTACGGTATTGATTCCAGATCAGTGCTGTAGAAATCCCACACAGCCTAGCTTTGACATATGGCTTATTATCTAATTTTAGCTGCCTTCCCCTTCACCAAAGGAGGGCTACATTTTGCCCATTCTTTTCTTCTGAGTCCCTTGCCCTAGAGTGAAGGAGTGATGCTTTACTGAACAGATAGGGCACATAAAAATAAACCAAATTTTCCCCAGCTGGAAGTTAGGACAGTTGGTCTTGGATTGGTAGGGAAATCAGGCTGGTGGGACCTAGAAGGCAATGGATTTGCTGAGTTTATTTTGTGAAGCAAATTTAGCAAAGTTCAGAATTATTCCATCATGACTCCTTAAGTGGTTTTTTGTTTGAAATACCGAAGTTTTCCAAAATAATTCTCCTTATTTTTCAGTTCCCTTGTCTTCCTTATTCACTAATCACATACTTAATCTATTTAGTTTACCTCCAAAGACCACCAAACCCTTGGTGAATCTAGCCCGGAGGGGTGGGATGGCACATTTTCAATTCCTGAGCCTTGGGAGCTACTCTTCTTCTATGGTTGGTTGCACCAAAACATAAATAAATAAATGAAAGTTACCATTGAAAATTGTTTCAAAGGAAGTGGTCTATCATGTGTATGTGTGCACATATATGTGTACATTAAAGAAGTTTCTACTTAAATTATTTTCATTTAACCATTCTCTAATTGAAAGAATACAATATAAGAAGAAAAAAATCACATTTTTCAATTTAAAAACTTATAATTTAATCAAAGAAAGACCAATAGTTCTTTCAAATATGAACCATTATAATCAGGTACTATAATGCCTACTAGTTTATGAAATTACATTAAAAATTTAAAACCCTGGCTCGGCGCCTGTGGCTCAGTGGGCTAAGGCGCCAGCCACGTATACCTGAGCTGGCGGGTTCGAATCCAGCCCAGGCCCGCCAAACAACAATGATGGCTGCAACCAAAAAATGGCCAGGCGTTGTGGCGGGCGCCTGTGGTCCCAGCTACTTGGGAGGCAGAGGCAAGAGACTCGCTTGAGCCCGGGAATTGGAGGTTGCTGTGAGCTGGTAATGCCACAGCACTCTATCCAGGGTTACAGCTTGAGGCTCTGTCTCAAAAAAAAAAAAAATTTAAAACCCTTTAGAAAAATAAGAATGTTTACATTGTGGGTAACATTAATTTTCTTAAAAAAATTTTAATTAAAAAAAGAATTTGTTTAAAATATGCAACCATAAATATTTGTTTTTCCTGTATTGGCAGTTGTATATAAAGGTCACTTGTCCCGAGTCCACCACACCCACCAAGTCTTTCACATTGGGCCCTGATATTTCTCCACATCAATATTTATAATGTAAATACCAGAGAAAATACATTGTCCTTTGATGAGGCATAGCATGGTACTAAAATCTCAAGTGTAGGTTTATGTCAATATGCTAATTTTAAAGCTACTTTCTTCTGTGACTAGAAAATGTTCTTAGATGTTAACCGATTGATCTTTATTTGGCACTTGATCAGAGGAGAGACAATGTTGAGGTAAACATTCTCAGCATCTTTGTCATTCACCAAGAAGAATCTCTGTCTGTTGACTGCTTTCATGTCTTCGGGGACCATAGACCAGTCTGCTATATCTTAATTTGATCTTGTTTTCTATGTCATCAATTCAGCTTTTCTGTGCCTCACAGGCTTGCTATTCTAATGATGGTGTCTGTTCATTATTATCTAGATGTCCTCATTTTCCTCTCACTCTTTTATAGTTTAGATCACATCTTTCTGATTCTATTTACAACATATCTGTAGCTTTTAACTAGTAATTACTTATTTTTATTAAGTAAATTGAACACAGCTAGCTTGCAAAGTCAAATGTGAACTATTCAAAAACCGTTTAAACCAAGAGTAAAGTCACATGTGAAAATACTCAGGAAGAGCTTTTTCTTACCCTGTGATTTTAGTAATTTGGGTAGGATGGTCAGATTTACCAAGTAAAAATACAGAATGTTCATTTAAGTTTTAATTTCTGATAATCAACAATTGATTTTTTAATATAAGCATATTCCATGCAGTATTAAATTTCATGCAAGTTGACTGGGCATTCTATATTTTATCTGACAACCCTAAAGCTGAGGCAAAACACACTAGCTTTTAACTCTTATGAAATTATAAGATTATTAAGTCTCCATTGAATTGACTGTGTTCTCTTCATAGGGCAGTGATTCTTGTAGTAGTTACCCTACGAAGTCCCTCAGTGAAATACAAATAAAAAGATAACAAGTTAAGAATTCTTCTACTCATGAAACACTGTTGTGCTCCCCTCCTCACATCATCCTTTTCCCCCTTTCACTTTGCTGAAGGTTCTTTGATTGTTCCTACGTGCAGTGGTCTAATGGTGTTGGAATAGCTGCTCTTAGAGGCTAGAGTGAGACCACTCTTTTGCCCCCCTTTCCCTAGCCCATCTCCATCTCCCTAACTTCCAGGGATTGCAGACATTTCCCCTAGTGGCAAAAGCAGAAGTGTCTCCTTGGCAGATACTCAAGATCGCAGTGCTGTCTGCATTCTTTGGTTGTTCAAAGAGTAAAAACCAGCCAACACTCCTTTCCTCTCTCTCCCTATGGTTCTCAAATTTGCTGCGTTTGTGAAAGATTTTCTGGTTTATGTTATCCTGATTTTGTTTTAGGACTGCATCATTTACATTATGATCATGAACACAGTATCACAACCATAATCAGCAAAAAATGCTAACTTGGAGGAGTGCTGTTTTGGGTGGCTACTTAGATAATTACAGTGCTGCATCTTCTTCATAAAACATTTCAGCCTAGGCTGAAGTGAATGTAGATTGAAGCAGAATGTGTGTTTTATAAATCTGTGTAAACACTACTTTGATCTTTCTTATGTATCAGGATGGTAGCCACTGTGAACTGAGGTGTCAATACTTGCTCCAGAGTTACCTCCAAGTAACTCCTGGCAAAGTAAGGTTTTGAACAATAAGACCATCTGTTCCTTATATATCAAAATGTTGTGAATTATGACATTGGCTGTGGCAGTTGTCCCATCAGATAACATTCTCTCTTTTTGATGGTTTTTATAAATTGTCTTCCTAGGGAGTTAGCTCAAAGCATTTCACATGGCAGATGTGAGTGCCTAACAAAGGAAAATTTGCCCCATCCTAGCTTTCATTTGTGGCTCAGTATGAAGTGTGATTCACCTTCAATTGAGTAGCAACTTAACCTCTTTCTTTATTCTCTGATTTTCAGCCTTGATTCACCACTTTTCTTCATCATAGATGGAATCACTTATTCAATGAATTTTTTTCAGCACCTACTAGGTATAAGGTATTAGATTGTATGTACTATAAGGTGCTATCTAGTGGCCAAGAGCTTATCTTTCAGTTAGTGTAAATAAGCTATGTCTTAGCCAAGGCAATATGTAATAATTTTTATGTAACTATTGTAAGAACATAAAGTAGATATTTTCATGTGGGATCATTAGGAAAGCACTGTGGAAGATATCTGATAAACCCTTGTAAGTGAACAGGATTTCAGTAGAGGAAATAGGGCCATCCAGAGAGAGGAAATGACCCAAAAGTATTGAAACTTAAAAGAATACTATAATTTTGAAAAATGGGATGTGAGTCTGATGGAATGGAATAAGGATTTTTTTTTTTATAATATAACAAGGGAGACCATATTCACATGGGATTGTTAGAAAAGCACAAAGCATGTGGATTAGAATGCTACATGGGAACAAAACAGTACTTTAGGTAGATTAGCCTAAAAGTACTATACAGGATAATTGAAGAAAATAAAATGTAAGCATTTGATGATTTATAGCCTGTTGAAATAGTTTAGCCATAAAGTGGTAATGTCCTGAATGAGTTGGTGGTGCCAGCAAAGGACATATGGTCTAGCTGACCTAAACAATGTATGGTTTGTCTAAAGAATAAAATGTTTATATTGTGAACTACTGAATGTAATTTGCTATCAACCACTTAAAACTTTGCAAAAATGAGAGAGCCTTGGGCGGCGCCTGTGGCTCAGTGAGTAGGACGCTGGCCCCATATGCCAGAGGTGGTGGGTTCAAACCCAGCCCTGGCCAAAAACTGCAAAAAAAAAAAAAAAAAAAAAAATAGAGAGCCTTTATTTGCAGAACCAGGTATAAATAAAAAAGCAGAGCCATATAAATTCCTAGAAGGAAACCTACTATCAGCCCCATAGTCACTGGATCAAGTCAAAGTACCTTCCACAAATGGCAGCTTACTACTTGAAGAATAAGTAGAATTACTTTTAAATTTTTTAACATTTATAGCAATTGTATTTCTTTCTCTTTATTAGAAATTCAATCTTTAGAAATTTTCCTTTAACCCTTGGTTCTATTAGGAAAAAAATTACATAAAAATCTATGACCCACATTGCATATAAATCAAAACTAAAGGACATTTCAAAAGTGTGAACTATAAACTATTTCTATCTCTAAATGGTCTTACGAGGTTGCTGTGAGCTGTGATGCCATTGCATGGCACCTTACTGAGGGTGACATAGTGAGACTCTGTCTCAAAAATAAATAATAAAAATAAATAAAAATAAAAGTAACTGTAGAAATTCAGCATAGTCATCTTGCTTTCCTAAATTCCATAGGATGACTAGGAAATGTAGGCTATGCCCAATGGCTTCAGTGCTTCCTAGTCATCTTGTCCCAAAGGAATGCTTTATTCTATTCAAATATTACCCACTCCCATCCCAGCACTTCTTCAGGAGCACGATACCCATCATGAGTATTCATTGGTATATAAATTCACTTCCTCCCCTTTCCCTGAAGCCTTTAGTTCTCGTTGTTGCCACTTTCCCTGAAGAAATTTCTTTCGACTTGAAGCCAGAATATGGCTTATATTTTTGACCTTTGTGTCAAGTTTTAGTTTTGAGGCATTTGACAACATGTTTATGCAGTACCTGGAAAGCAGCTTGCTCACAACGTGATTTAGTTGGGGTTTCTTTCTTCGTGTCCTTATTATCCCAGTTACTTTAAGACTTACCTTTCCTCTATATTCAAGGAATGAAGGCTGATAATGATCTAGTCATTTCATGTTATTGTTTCTACGTCAGGATTTTAGTAGTAAGATTGAAACTGGAATATTCTTTTATATTCTCTCTTTTCTGAGAGGTTAAGAACTGAAAATGAGAGGTTATTCCGAGACATGAACGAAAAGGAAGCAGAGTCCAGGTTCTGTGTGGGCAATGTGGCCTTTATTCACTCAGGTGAGAGTGGACTGTGAAGAAGTCAACATATGGAATAAGGCGAGGTGGGAATACAAGATTTGGGGTGAGGGGGTAGGGATTGGTGCACTCATTCCTTCCTGGGCCTAATGGTTTTATTTGGGTGGGTCACTACATTTGGCCCTATCATCCCAGTCTTGTTAGTCTATTATAAGGTGGCGGAATGATGGGTGTGGTGTTTTTTGACTGCCTCCTGCGGGTTGGAGGTCAGTGTGGACTGCTTATAAGGAAGAAAAAGGAATGGGAAGGGATTCATGTTTACAGGAACACTCTTGGGTCTTCCATATGAACTGATTGATATCCTTGTAGGGTGAGGATATGAGCAATTGTTTTTCTGGTGACCACTTGGTTAATAAATCGGGAGATGAGGCGGAGAGCTACTGGTCCAAAAATAAGAATGAGAAAGATCATAATTAATGGCCCTAAAATAGGAAGTAGCCAAGCAGGGCAAGAATCAAATAAAAACCAGGGATTAGGGGATTAAATGATTTAAGATTTGTTTGTCTCTCTTTGATTTGTTCTCAGAGTCCTTTTACTTTGCCTGTGATTATTCCTGACTGGTTGACAAAGAAACAACATTCTTTTCCCCAAAACATGCATATGCCTGCTTTTTGTGCTGTAAAGAAATCTAAGGCTCAGTGATTTTGGAGGACTACTATGGCTAAAGAATAATTTGGGATTGTAGGGTGACTAAAGAGTCTGCTACCCTTACCATATCTTTGTTGAGTTCTAGGGAGAGTTAGTGGTAAAAGTTGGTTAATGTACTAATGCCTGCAATGTCCATGCCAAGTCCAGCCACTATGGACTGTTCCAAGAGTACAGGGAAGAAGATGCCTCTTTTTTGTTTGAAAGTAGGGGGATGTATCAGGGCCTGAGTTAAGGAGGAGCCATTCACAAGAGAGACTTGGGGGGTGAGGAGAACTCGGGTGCAAAGACTGGCATGGTTAGCGTGTAGGCAATGATAGATAGAGTGACCTCAGAGGGAAAATATTCCCAGAGGGGCACAAGATGAATCAGATAAGGGAAAAGTTGAGTTGAGGGAACAGAGATCAGGTTTATAAAGCCTATAGAATCTCTTGTACCTGAGAGACTGGGAGTTAAATTGGGGGAAGGTAGGTGTGGAAGGTCTGTAGTTATGAGGCTGAACAGAACTGTGTCATTTTCTGCCAGAAAGGAAGAGCTATATGTGTCAGGCACAGGTGTGGGATTGAAAAGATGCTGGTATACTGAAAAGCTTCTGCACAGCCAAGAACACAGTTAGTAAAGCAAGCAGACAGCCCTTAGAATGGGAGAAGATATTTGCAGGTTACATCTCTGACAAAGGTTTGATCAACAGAGAATCCACAGAATCCACACACAGAGAACTCAAACGTATTAGCAAGCAAAGAACAAATGATCCCATCTCAGTGTGGGCAAGGGACTTGAAGAGAAACTTCTTTGAAGAAGACAGATGTGAGGCATACAGACATATGAAAAATGCTCATCATCCTTAATCATCAAAGAAATGCAAATCAAAACTACTTTGAGATATCATCTAACCCAAGATTAACCCACATCACAAAATCTCCAAACCAGAGATGTTGGCGTGGAAGTGGAGAAAAGGGAACACTTCTGCACTGCTAGTGGGAATGCAAACTAATACGTTCCTTTTGGAAAGATGTTTAAGAACACTTAGGGAACTAAAAATAGACCTGCCATTTGATCCTATAATTCCTTTACTAGGTATATGTCCAGAAGACCAAAAATCATATTATAACAAAGATATTTGTACCACAATGTTTATTGCTGCCCAATTCATAATTGCTAAGTCATGGAAGAAGCCCAAGTACCCATCAACTCATGAATGGATTAATAAATTGTGGTACATGTATACCATGGAATATTATGCAGCCTTAAAGAAAGATGGAGACTTTACCTCTTTCATGTTTACATGGATGGAGCTGGAACATACTCTTCTTAGCAAAGTATCTCAAAAATGGAAGAAAACGTATCCAATGTACTCAGCCTTACTGAGTGAAACCAATTTATAGCTTTCATATGAAAGCTATAACCCAATTATAGCCCAAGAAGGAGGGGGAAAGGGAGAGGGAGGGGAGGAGAGGGAGAAAGATGGGTGGAGGGAGGGTAATTGTTGGGACCACACCTAGGGTGCATCTTATAAGGGTACATGTGAAATTTACTAAGTGTAGAATATAAATGTGTTAACACAATAACTAAGAAAATATTGTGAAGGCTATGTTAGCCAATTTGATGAAAATATTTCAAATTGTATATAAAACCAGCACACTGTACCCCATGATTGCATTAATGTACACAGGTATGATTTAATAAAAAAAGAAAAGATGCTGGTATAAAGAAAGGCAAATTCAGCATCCTGAGTGGGAGAGGAGAGGAAGAAGAAGAGTTCAAGGCAACTGAGAAGGAGGTGTTTAAAAGCTGGAGAATAAGGGAGTATTGTAGATCTTTCAGGACAGTGAAGTCTAATCCTTTTCAGCAGTGTTTCTCAAACTTCCTCATGCTGCAATGTATTTTCATTGTTACAAAAGGGATCGCGACCCACAGGTTGAGAATCACTGCTTTATAGGGTAGAGGGGTTATATTGGAAGAGAATTTTTTCATGATTTGTCTTGTTTTTTGCTGATATGCTATGTCCTGAACTCCTTCACCACCTGGTAATCCTACATGTGTGAGGTATGTCCACCTCTAGAGCATCCCGCACTTGTTATTTTGCCCGTTCAGTACTTCTTTCCCCCATAAGAACATTCAGAGGCTTTGGTAGCATCATAATAGTGTGCTGGCATCTAAGTGTAGCTAGCAAAAAAGGGAGTCTGAGGTAACAATCAGGCATAGTTGACTTAAGATTGGGATTGGTAAGGTATTCATGGATATACGAGGTTTGGGTAGCATGAAAACTAGTGCATTCAGTCAGGGTTGATGGGGGGGACAAAAGGGCCAGGATTGACAGGAAGGGTAACCAGAAGGAAAAGGAATAGGACGGGGAAAAGTTGAGTTTCCTCAGGGGGAAAGTCTTAGGAGATGACTTATAGCCAAGGATCTTTAAACACTTCAAAGAGGTCATCCTAGCTTTGAACATATGAGAAGAGCCAGGCTTCTTAAGAAAAGTAAGTAGAAAAATAGACCTTTCTTCTTAAGAAAAGGGAAGAATCGGGGAGGAATATTATACATTATGGGGAAGTGGACTCTTCGGGGATCCTGGTTAGTTTTAAGGTGATGGGGATAGTATTTGCAATTTCCTGTGGGGGTCTTCCAGGGTTGGAAGTTTTTCTGTAGGACACAGCTTTATTTGGGATCAGTGGATCCAGACTGGAGAGTCCAAGAGGCAAATTGCTGTGGGGACACTGTACAGAATAGTATGAGGGCCCGTTCAGTGAGGAGGTAGAGTCTTGCAGAGCAAGGGAGATTTTAGGAAAACCAGTCCTGCCACTTGGTCTCTGACTTTCTCTGCTGAGGATTGGGTAAGAGCTGGTTTATTGCTTTTCTAAGTTCGTCCCTAGTTTCCTAGAGGATAGGAAAATAGTTTCCCATGTAGAGTCTGGTGTGGGGTCCCAGGGCCCCAAATAATATTTTTCTGTACATTATTTCAAAAGGCCTGTGAAAGAGGGATTTGCGAGGGGTAGAGTGAATGTGGAGTAAAGCGATGGAGAGGAGCTTAATCCAATCTTGTTCATGTTGGAGCACTAATTTGGTGAGATGTTGTTTAAGGATGTTCATTTGTTCTACTTTCCCTGATGATTGGGGCCTGTAAGGCACATATAAGTGCCACTGGACTCATTGGGCTTGTGAGATTTAGGAGGTGATGTGGCTAATGAAGGCTGGGCCATTGTCTCTCTGAATGGAGCTGAGGAGGCCGAATCTAGGAATAATGTGGGTGGAGGAAGGTGGAGACAACTTACTGGTTTTCTTGCCTGTTGTCAGGAAAGTTTCGACCCATTCTGAGAGGTTATCAACCCAAACCAGAAGAAATCTATATTGTCCTACAAAAAGCATGTGAGTGCAGTCAATCTGCCAGTCTTGTCCAGGGGTTTCACCTTGGGCCTGATGTGTGAGAAAAGGGGTTTCTATGGCCCCCTGGGGGTGAGACCTCGGTACAGATTATGCAAGATTGGGTTATCTGTTTTAAAAGAGAAGATAGTCATGGATGAGAAAGGAGCAGAGAGAGAAGGGTATAAAGAGCCTTGAAGCCAATGTGAAGACTATTGAGGAGGGAAGAGAGGATATTCTGTGCTTGAGAGGAAGAATAAGTTTTCCCTGTTGAAGGAACCATCCTCCCCATGTGAGAAATTGCCAGTAATTGTCCTGTTCTTTGGATGTTTACACCTGAGAGAATTTATTGAAGGACAAGTACTTGCCCTCTTGGTAGATGCAATGGCAC
The DNA here is from genome assembly GCA_963573935.1 of Arctocebus calabarensis. NCBI lineage: Eukaryota > Metazoa > Chordata > Mammalia > Primates > Lorisidae > Arctocebus > Arctocebus calabarensis. The sequence goes on along the minus strand of CAUYON010022951.1, from coordinate 1,451 downwards.
TCTACCAAGGGTGACAAAGTGAGACTCTGTTTCATTTAAAAAAAGAAGAAGAAGAAGAAGAAGAAGAGATTTCTTACCTTCTACTATCAAAGTTATCCAGACCTCAGTCCTGGTGATCATCCAAGGAGCCTGCTGACTCTCTGGGAACTGTCACTGTGCAGTGGCCAAGCCCATGAGGTTGGGGAATTCAGCCACATCCTGGGAGTGACTGCACACCGGATCCTCAGATGTACCTGGGCAGTCAGATTTCTGCAGGCTGGATTCAGCTTCAGGGAAGTTGTTGATTTGAGCATTCCTTGACCCATTGGCCAACTTTACTGTACTTGAAGCATGGTCCTGGGGATTATATCAGGGACCAGCCATGACATGCAGTAGGTTTACTTCCTTGTGGCCTGGTGGTGTGAGGAGACCAGAAAATTATTAATAGCAGTGATAGAATATTAATATAGAGGAAAAATAGACACAAACAAAGAGATAGTTTTAAGAACAATGGGGCTCAGCAGGGCTCAGACGTGGCACACTCTTCTTCGTGAGGCTTCCAGTATGCCACCCCAAGTATCAGGCTAGCTCTGTATTTATTTCATACATCAGTGTTACAGTCATAAGTCTTATGAAAGTAAGGCAAACAATCCCACCAAAGTTCTTGTTACACTTGCATTTCTACTAAGTAGACTAACTCTACAGCTGATTACATTAATTGCATGGATTTATTTACTTCTTTTTACTTTAAAGTATTATGGTCTTAACATAAACAAAGTCTTGATAAGGAAGCCAATCAGAAGCTGACTCAAGGACCAAATTCTAACTGACCCATACTCACACACCACAGATGTGATGTTTTAATACTTTGACAGTCCCTTGTCCAAACAGATAGACTCCTCTGGCCCAATCAAGGTGACAGGAGAAAAGAGATCCTTCTGGGCAGTGCCTGTGGCTCCGTGAGTAGGGTGCTAGCCCCGTATACTGAGGGTATCAGGTTCAAACCCAGCTCCAGCCAAACTGTAACAAAAAATAGCTAGATGTTGTGGTGGGCTCCTATAGTCCCAGCTACTTGGGAGGCTAGGCAAGAGAATTGCCTAAGCTCAAGAGCTGGAGGTTGCTGTGAGCCGTGATGCTGTGGCACTCTACCGAGCGTGACATAGTGAGACTCTGCTTAAAAAAAAAAAAAAAAAAGAAAAGAGATCCTTCTCCTTATCTAGTCTGGAGCAAGTCTTCTTGAGCTGGACAAAGTTAAAAGAATTCACATTTTTAACTCTTTTTTTTTTTTTTTTGTTACAGAGCCTCAAGCTGTCACCCTGGATAGAGTGCTGTGGAAACACAGCTCACAGCAACCACCAATTCATGGGCTCACATTTTTAAATATTAAAAACCCCACCCACCAAGCTAAAAATTTGAGACTCCTTCAACTCCTAGTTAATCAGGCATCTATTTAGTCCTGCTCATTTCTTTTT
>CAUYON010022949.1:0-22134 GCA_963573935.1 Arctocebus calabarensis | reverse complement strand
AACTTCAACTTTTTCTCTCCTCTTGCTTCTGTTTTGACACTTCCCAAATGCCTGCCCTCGCCCTTTGCTTATTGTCTGGGGGTAGGCCCAGATTTTCTTTGGTGGTAAGAAATACTTTTAGACAAAAATTAATTTCAGGGCGGCACCTGTGGCTCATCCAGTAGGGCGCCGGCCCCATATACCGAAGGTGGCAGGTTCAAACCCGGCCTCGGCAGAACCCCCAAACAGAAAAATAGCTGGGTGCTGTGGTGGGCACCTGTAGTCCCAGCTGCTTGGGAGGCTGAGGCAAGAGATTCACCTAAGCCCAGGAGATGGAGGTTGCTGTGAGCTGGGTGATGCCACCGCACTCTACCGAGGGCGATAAAATGAGACTCTGTCTCTACAAAAAAAAAAATAATAATAATTTCAGGGGAACTAGAAAGTTCCTCTCCCAATGGCCAAGAATAAACATGACAAAGGGAAATGGGCCTAAAAATGCAAATAACTTTTTTTGTGTGTGTGACAAAAGAATTTTAATTGATTCATGCAAATAACTTTTGAAGCAATGAAATTCAAGCCTCCAGCCTTTCAACAGCTTGCAGGGAATGTTATCGCAGCTTCTAACGTAACCACCCAAGAACGAACTGGGGTCTTAAGCTGAGGTGAACAGTGACAGCAAAGAGAATTTGCTCAGCTAACGGGGCGTCCCAGCCTTAGAAACACATTGTCAGTGATGACTCTATAGCCGCAGCTTCTGATAAATTACTCGTGTGCACAAACAGCATGTTCACATGTGTGTAGCAACTCCATAAGGCAGGGACAGTTAGCTCTTGGAAACATGAAGTAACTAGCTCAAAGTCACCAACTAGTAAGCGTCAGAGCCAGGATTCAGACCCAGGTCTGCCTGACTCCAAAGGTAATGCTTTTTTTGTCTACCCTGCAGGATAACGTGTCTTTTTCCTAAGGCTGCCGTTAAGCAGGTCAGTGTCGTCAACCAAGTGTCTCTTTCATTACGTCTTTTTAGGTCTCTGGCCTCCAGTTTCTGTGCCCTTCTTCTTTGTTCTGGCTGAACTACCAATTCTGCTGGCAGTGGCAGAATTTCAGGCATGCCTGGGGACACAGCCTCTTCTTGTTGCCATACCCCTCTGGTCCTTTAAATCATCTGTGGCCAAAGGTAATACGATCAGCTCTGTATGAGCAGAGCAGCTGGGTTTGTGCAAAAATATGGTTAATGAATATGGTGCTTATATTATTTCTACCTTTTCTCAAATCCTGATTCCTTTGCAAATTTCAGGCATTAAACCTGAAATTAAATTGGGGAGGCTGAGGGTAAAGATGGAAGGGGGGAATATTCATTGAGTGCTCTGTGGGTGAGGTGTCAGAGAGGTGTTGGCATGACACTTGTTCTGTGCCTTTTCTTCCACATTTGAATTCACTGTGATTCTCCTGGGGAACTGAATGGGTCCCCACCCCAGAACCCCTGACAGCTGGCCCTTCCTCATTCTCTGTACTGGTGCTGTCTGCAACAATTTTTGCATGATTTTTTGAGCTATCCAAATCCCAGCCCATTCCTGCTGCCTGCCTAGCTCTCCCAATGTTGTCTGATCATAGGCTACATCTGCTCCAGAGGTTTAATCCAGCATTTGGAAGATTTCTCTTCCAAAATCTCTCAGTGATGGCTTTGTAGGGCCTGGGGTGCGGCTTTGATCACTGTGTTGCCGGGAAGGGCTGAAAATAGAGGAAGGAGTTACAGAGATGAGAAGAAGGGAAGGCCTGCACGCACTTGCTCAGGCTCGAGATCTTCCATCCAGCACCTGAGGCTCTGTACAGGCCCACAGAGTTAACAGATGTGATTTACGCATCTAAAATTCAACTTTGATACTAACCCTCAGGCAGAAATAGTTGTCAGTTCCAGCAGTATATTATGGAATTTGAAGTTAAGGAAGATGCCTGTGAATGCACCTTTTCATCTACTTATGGGGCATTTAAATATTTTGTGATCATATTAACAATGACACTATTTCTATGGTGCTGCTGGATTCCCCAGCTTCACAGATTAAAATATTGCTCTATAATATGCCTCAGAAGACAAGACCTTGATGATAAATGATGACACAGATGTTCAAAAACAAGAAATAGTTTGACAAGGGTCATAGGTGTTATGCAGAGAAAACCACATAATTAACAATTCAATGACCTCCAGGCCCCAACAACTTAACAAACAGCAATCCAAACTCCCCATGAGTCACTGCAGCCTCAGAAACCTACAGTGGATCCTCTAGACCCTTCTCCCCTGTCCCAGCCCCCAGCAGCCTGCTCACTCGCTCCCACTGGGCCCCTTGGCCACCGTTCTAGAAGCACTGAGTGTTCGCTTTGCGAAACTCCCAAGGATGTCTTAGGCGCCCCCCCATCCCGACCCCACCAACCCCCACCATCTCCTACCCCGCCACCCCCACCCCCGCCACACACTGTCCAACAGTCAGCCTCAGGCTCAGCCCTTGACTCTGGCCCTTCTGATATCCAGTTCTGCCCAGGGCCTTACAAAGCCAAGACTCTCAGCAACTCCCACCCCCGACCCACACCAATCTTTACAGGACTGGCTGTTTCACCAGGTTCAGGAACAGGATTAAGGAACAATCTATCACCTCTGATTGGTCATTTTCTGCAAATCCTCCAGGGGGCCAGGCCTCCCTAGAGACCTCATTCCTCTCTTCCTGAAACTGACATTAATGGTTGGAAATATGATATTATGGCCCTGAAGCCAGCCCTGGATAGGACCAAGACATCTTCTGTCCCTGTAGCAAGGCTAAGTAGGTGCCTCCCCCTCACTGTCATTGTGGAAAAGTGCTGCTTCTTCTCCATCCCCTCCATTCCACCCAGAGAGCATTTGCAAGAATCAGATCTTGGAAAACACACTCAGAGCTCAGTAAGTGGCCACGCCTGTGTGCCCAGAAGGCCAGCCATATCAATGCAAAGCAGTTGTTCTTCAGATGATCTCTTTGCTACTTTGAGGCCTCAACGTGGTGTTTGTCCAGCACTGGATGTAAATAGGTTTGGGTCCGGGTGTGTTCAGAGAGAGGTGGCCACTCTCATCCTGCCCACTTCACGCATTTACAAGAGCCTCCTGTACAGGACACAGTTACCTGGCTGACTTCCAACACAAGCCAGCTAGCTCATTTTCAGTCAAATCTTCTCCGGGAGGTGTGGGGAAGTTAGTCTCCAGCAACTAGTCTCTTCCCTAGGGACAACCCTGTTAGTTAACTAGGCTTTGTACTTTTTTTCAGCGATAACATGGCTTTGAGCCAATCTGGATTTTAATCTTGGTTCCACTAATTAGCTGAGGTTATGGGGGAGGGGGTAAGTGTAAACCAGAGCTCCCCGCTGCTAAATGAATCATTGATATACATAAATATCTTGAAAATCCCCAGTTAAATTATTGCTCATCCTTCACAAGAAATATTACACAAATATTAACATGAAGTACAAAGCTCTCTATGTAACGGTAAGAAATGTCTCTAAGACAGGTGAAAAGCACAAGACATGCTTATAGTATGTCAGTTTTTTTAATGGGTGTTATGTATACATACATCTGCTGCTTGCACTAATTATCTCTCAAAGCATAAACAAGAAACTGATTTTAGTGCCACAAAAGGGAAAAACTCAGAGGCAGGAATTGCAGGATATTCTCACTGGACATAATTCTGTACTTTTTTTATGTTTTGTCATGTTTATGTTTTTCTTTCTTTCTTTCTTTTTTTTTTTTTTTTTTTTTTGAGACAGAGCCTCAAGCTGTCACCCTGGGTAGAGGCTGTGGCATCACAGCTCACAGCAACCTCCAGTTCCTGGGCTCAAGTGAGTCTCCTGCCTCCGCCTCCCAAGTAGCTAGGACTACAGGCTCCTGCCACAACACCCAGCCATTTTTTGGTTGCAGCCGTCATTGTTGTTTGGCGGGGCCGGGCTGGATTCGAACCCGCCAGCTCAGGTGTACATGGCTGGTGCCTTAGCCACATGAGCCACAGCTGCTGAGCCCATGTGTATGTTTTTCCTATCCAAAAATAAATTAAAAAAAAAAAGTTTAAAAAAAGCCAGGCATGGTGGCTCACACTTGTAATCCTAGCACTCTGGGAGTCTGAGGCAGGCAGATTGTTTGAGCTCACAAGTTTGAGACCAGACTGAGCAAGAGCAAGACCCCCATCTCTAAAAAAATGTAGCTGGGTATTGTGACAGGTGCCTGTAGTCCCAGCTACTTGTGAGGCTGAGGCAAGAGTTGAACCCAGGAGTTTGAGGTTGCTGTGAGCTATGAAGCCATGGCCCTCTCCCAATGGTGACAAAGTGAGACTCAGTCTCAAAAAAAAAAAAGTTAAGAAAAGTCCACATCCTTTAACCCAGTAATTTCACTTTTCTGACTCCATTCAAATGAACTAAATGGAAGTATACATTAAATGATTGGCATAAGATAATCCTCATTTATAAATAATGAAACATTGGGGCAGCACCTGTGGCTCAGTGGGTAGAGTGCCGGCCCCATATACTGAGGGTGGCAGGTTCAAACCCAGCCCCGGACAAACCGCAACAAAAAAATAGCTGGATGTTGTGGCAAGCACCTATAGTCCCAGCTACTCGGGAGGCTGAGGCAAGAGAATCACCTAAGCTTAGGAGTTGGAGGTTGCTGTGAGCTGTGTGACGCCATGACACTCTACCAGGGGCGATAAAGTGAGACTCTGTCTACAAATAATAATAATAATAATAATGAAACATTGGAAATAAGCAATGTCTCACATTAGGGAAATATTTATCTATTTATTTATTGAGACAGAGTCTCAATCTATTGTCCTAGGTAGAGTTGTCCTCACAGCAACCTCAATCTGTTTGGCGTAGGCGAGCCTCTTGCCTCCTGAGTAGCTGGAACTACAAACATGGCTACATGCCCAGCTAGTTTTTCTATTTTTAATAGAGATGGGGTCTTACTCTTGTGCAGGCTGGTCTCAAACTCCTGAGCTAAAGCAATCCACCTGCCTTGACCTCCTGGCATGCTAAGATTATAGGTGTGAGTCACTATGCCTGGCTGGGGGAATATTTAAATAAGGTATGATAAAAATATACACTGGGATTTTATTCAGACAATGAAAAGATGTTTACATAAAATTCTCTATGTCACTGTGAGGTGCTTATGACATCATGTTAATAGAAGGATGATATTTATTTGCTTATTTTATAGATATGTATTTATTTGGAGACCAGGTATCATACAGGCTGGTCTTGAACTCTTGACCTCAAGTGATTCTCTCATGATGGCCTCCCAAAGTGCTAGGATGAGTCACGGCACCAGCCAGCATTTATTTATCTATTTATTTATCAAACATGTAACTTAAGTTTGCACAGGCATTGTTTTTAATATTTATAAATATTATAATTATTATAATTACACAATTCTGTCCGGAAGATACTGATGTTATCTTCATTTTTCAGATGAGGAGACTGAGGGATGACAGGCAGAGTCCCATGTTCAGAGACACATGGGTAATAAGAGGCAGAGCTAGGATTTAGAGCCCAGACCGAGCACTCCAGCTCTCACCTCTCACCACTGCCCTTTACTGCCTCTCCAGACATTCACACACACACATACACATCAGCAAAGTCATGCGTATACATAGCACTTTTAAAGCAGAGGGAAAGTGGTCGAAGAAATTATGCCATCCTCGTACTCTGTGAGGCTGAGGTGAGTGGATCACTTGAGATCAGGAGTTGATACCAGCCTGAGCAAGAGTGAGACACCCATCTCTACTAAAAATAGAAAAACTCGGCGGGCATTTTGGTGGGTGCCTGTAGTCCCAGTTACTTGGGAGGCTAAAGCAAGAGGATCACTTGAGCCCAAGAATCTGAGGTTGCTGTGAGTTTGACCTATGATGCCACCCAGGGTGACTGAGTGAAACTGTGTCTCAAAAAACAAACAACAACAACAACGAAATAGCCACCACAACACCCGGCTATTTTTTTGTTGCAGTTTGGCCAGGGCCGGGTTCAAACCGGCATCCTCAGTATATGGGGCTGGCACCCGAGTCACTAAGCCACAGGCACTGCCCTTCTTTTCCTTTTTTTTTTTTTTTGAGACAGAGCCTCAAGCTGTCACCCTGGATAGAGTGCCATGGCATTACAGCTCACAGCAACCTCCAATTCCTGGGCTCAAGCGAGTCTCCTGCCTCTGCCTCCCAAATAGCTGGGACCACAGGCGCCCGCCACAACGCCCGGCCATTTTTTGGTTGCAGCCGTCATTGTTGTTTGGTGGGCCCAGGCTGGATTCTAACCTGCCAGCTCAGGTGTACATGGCTGGCACCTTAGCCCGTTGAGCCACGGGCGCCGAGCCTTCTTTTCCTTTTTTAATACTGTTTTTCTACTTTAGAAATTGTGTTTAATGGCTCAGCGCCTGTAGCTTAGTGGCTAGGGTGCCAGCCACATACACCAGAGCTGGTGGGTTCAAACCCAGCCCAGACCTGCCAAACAACAATGACAACTACAGCCAAAAAATAGCCGGGCGTTGTGATGGGACCTCTTATCCCAGCTGCTTGGGAGACTGAGGCAAGAGAATTGCTTAAGCCCAAGAGTTTGAGGTTGCTGTGAGCTGTGATGTCACAGCACTCTACCCAGGGTGACATAGTGAAACCCTGTCTCAAGAAAAAAGAAAATAAAAGAACTTGTGTTACAGAGAAAGAAGGAAAGAAAGCAAGAGAGAGAGAGACAAAATCTGACTCCTTGTAACTCCTTCCCACTGACTTCTTTATCCTCATAGATTTTCCAGTGGCAGCTCTCATGGCTCCCCAAATCTTCTCTATGAGAAAAGGTAGGTTTTCTGACTTATGCTGCTCCCCATCCTCGTGGCAGTGCTCCAGGTAAGACAGTTTGTCTGCAGCACCCATGGCACGCACAGATCTGCAGGTGGGCCCATGCCCCTCTCCACACCAGACACTACTTTCTCAGAGTAGCTCAAGATCACGTCAAATTCACCAAATCAACTGAAATTCCAGCTTCTCTTACTCATGTCCAGTTAAGACAAGTCTACAAATGTCCTGGGCTTAGGCAATTGCCACTGGGAGCCCCAGCACAAGACCTGACATTTATCCCAATCCACTTCTTGAAATTTAGTCTGAATCACAGCTCACTTAGAACCCATTAAAGTTGATGCTGTTTCTCAAGAAGCCAAATCCAACAGGTGCAATACAGGGGTCTATGGAACACTTCCTGGGTGAAGGACTCAACTGCCACTCAGACTTTACCTTACCAATGCAGATAATGTAACCTAATTGTATATACCCTCACGTGAATCTGAAATAAAATTAAAAATTAAAAAACCCCCCAAACCAAAGAAGCCAAATCCACTCCTGATGATGGACCTTCCCTAGACCCTCCCCACCAAGGATCCTTTTTGCACAGATATCACCTCCAAAGAGACATCGTCCCTGGCCATTCAGTGTAAAGTGGCCCATCTTATCACTCCTTTTTATTTGTGATAGAACTTCCGTGAAGTTATCTTTTTCTTTCTTTCTTTTTTTTTTTTTTTTTTGAGACAGAGTCTCACTATGTCACACTGGGTAGAGTGCTATGGCGTCACAGCTCACAGCAACCTCAAACTCTTGGGCTTAAGTGATCCTCTTGCCTCAGTCTCCCAAGTGGCTGGGATTACAGGCATCCTCCACAATTCCCAGCTATTTTTTGTTTGTAGTTATCATTGATGTTTGGCAGGCCCGAGCCGGGTTAATACCGCTACCCTTGGTATTTGTGGCTGGTGCTGTAACCACTGTGCTATGGGCACCAAACTAAAGTTATCTTTTTCATTCATTTACTTTTTTATTCTTATTCTCTTCACTAGTATATAAGCTCCCTGAGCACAGGACTTTGTATGCTTTACCTCAGACATTGCCTTGCACTTGGAACAAGTTCAATAAATCTTTGTTGTATAAGATTGGATGGATGGATGGATGGATGGAGTTTGTCAGGGCTGGTAAGAGCTTTAGATGGTTTTACAAGCCTATCTCACCAGTTACTAGCTAGATAACCCTGACCATGTCGCTTAATCTCTCTAAGTCTCTGTTTCCTCATCTGTTAACTAAAGACTGTAACAGTTCTCACTTTTCAGGTTCATCATGAGAATTAAATGAGTGTCCAGGCCTGATAGCTTACACCTGTAATCCCAGCAATTCAAGAAGCTGAGGTGGGAGGATCTCACTTGAGGTCAGAAGTTTGAGATCAATTGGAACAACATAGCAAGACTCCTCTAAAAGAGGAGAAAAATTACCCAGGTGTGTGATAGCGGGCACCTGTAGTCTCGGCAATGAGGAAGGCTGAGCTGGGAGGATCTCTTGAGCTCAGGAGTTCAAGGCTGCAGTGAGCTATGACCATTCCACTGCACTCCTGCCTGGGTGACAGAGTAAGACCCCCATCTCTTTAAAAAATAAATAAGTGAAAAGTGTGTGGCAAAGTGAAAAGTGCTTGGATACAAATGCTGGCTATGTTGTTTTTATAATATTACCTCTTTGCCCAGATTATTGTCATTTTTGATTACCCTATGTATATCCAAGTTGTCAATAAATTTCTTAAATAGTCCAGCACCCGGGACAGTGGTGTCACTCGAAGTGACACTATATGGCTATAGTCTGACTGGACACGTGCTCCTCCCTCCCTTCCACAAAAGGTATCTGGGATCTTGCCTTTGATTGCCAGCATTGCCCTGATTTGCCAGCATAGTCAAGAAAAGAAAATGAAAGCAACCAGCCTCCATTTTTCCTTCTTTTCTTTTAGAGAAGTGGTTCTCAACCTGCGGGTCACAACCCACAAGAACTGTATTAAAGGGCCACAGCATTAGGAAGGTTGAGAACCACTGTTTTAAAGGCTCTCAGACCATCTGTGGTTAGCTGACCTTGCCTAGGCCTGATAGCAGGTTCATTTTTTGCCCTAGGCTGGGCTGAGTCCCGTTGCCCAGTGATAGAAGACCTGCGAGCCCTTGCCTGATTCCGGGGCTGTCTGGGGCCCTGGCCCCCAGGAATGGCAGGCTCAGGGTGTTGTGTGGTTGCTCTGGTGGAATGAGGCTAAGGAGTGCAGTGATAGAAGGAGAGAAAAAAGATTGACCCATAGCACAGAAGATGGTGCTCAAGGTAGAGTCAGCAAAACACTGGCCAGGAAGTACCTGAAATCCTCAGTACAGTAGAACCTTCATAGCTGACCACCTCCCTACATTGACCACCTCCTTAAGTTGACCTAATTTTCATAGACCACACATTCACCACATGTAGGTATCAGTATGGTAGGCCTAGATCCTTATGTTTACCATCTCCATATGTTGACCAGTTTATTATAGACCTTTGGGTGGTCAAGTTACAGAGGTTCTATTTTAGAATTTGTTCTTTAAAGATAGTTGATCTGCATGCATCCTTGAGTGAAGGCAAGTGCTCTGGTTTGGGGAACCACATATGGTACCCCACAAGTTAATGGGGGAAAAGGGTAAATCTGAAGTGGGAAGATGAAAGAGTTCCCTTGGCCAGGCATGGTGGCTCACACCTATAATCCTAGCATTCTGGGAGTTCGAGACCAGCCTAAGCTAGAGTGAGACCCTCGTCTCTAAAAATAGGCAGGTGTTGTGGTGGGCGCCTGAGGTCCCAGGTACCCAGGAGGCTGCAGCAAGAGGATTGCTTGAGCCTAAAAGTTTGGGGATGCTGTGAGCTATGACACCACAGCATTCTACTGAGGGTGACAAAATGAAACTCTGTCTCAAAAAAGAAAAAGTTTCTCTTCTCCCCATCCACTTGGCCTGGCTAAGTTCTGTTTGTCCTTCATATCTCACCTTCAAAATCAGTTCCTCTGGGAAACCCTCCAGTTCCCAGAGCAGATCAGACACCCTCATCATTCCCTCCCATAGCCTGTATTTGCTATTTATAACCCTTACCACAATTGCAGTTAGGGCTATTGCCTATCTCTTACCTCCATCCACAAACTCCACTGCAAATTCTGTGACAGTAGCAGCCAAGTCTTTCTGCTCACCAGAGTCCCAGCACCCACCCTGCACCTGCACACAGTAGGCACTCAAGCACATGGAGTCTTGGATGAATGAGTAAATGAATGGAGGAATGAACAAATAGAACTCGGAGGGCACAGTGCAGGGGCACTACAGCCCCTTCTCATTTTGCCCTGGCTTTGTTGGATATGGAGAGCTTGGGTACTTGGTTATGCAGGAAGGCTGACATTCCATTTCCTAAGCCTGAGCAGGGGAAGCTCGTGTTTCTCAAAGATCCATGAGGTCATTGTTCAAGCTGGATAATGAATAATAGCCATTCCTCCCCAGAGATGAAGTCCCTAGAATCAACATAAAACACACAGAAAAGGAAATTAGCATTTATTGCACACCTACTATGCACCCAGCAATTTGATATCTTGATTCTCACAACCATGCTGCAAAGCAAATACAATTCCTATTTTTCCAGATAATGCAAGTGAAGCTCTGAGACATTAAATAACTTAACAATGTTCTTTAAAAAAAAAAAGAAGAAGAAGAAAGAAAGAAAAGAAAGAACTAGGCCGGGTGCTATGGCTCACACCTGTAATCCTAGCACTCTGGGAGGCTGAGGTAGGTAGATTGCTTGAGCTCAGGAGTTCGAGACCAGCCTGAGTAAGAGAGACTCTATCTCTAAAAATAGCCAAGCCTTGCGGTAGGCACCTGTAGTCCCAGCTACTTGGGAGGCTGAGGCAAAGGGTCACTTGACCCCAGGAGTTTGAGATTGCTATGAGCTATAACGCCTTGGCACTCTACCAAGAGCGACAAAGTGAGACTCTGTCTCAAAACAATAATAATAATAAGAGCTGAGATGTGAATACACATAGGCGTGGTTCCATGTCTATGCTATTCCTAACGAATCCAGCTTTGGTGGAGGAGGGTGTCATGGCAAGCCACCCTTTATCCCTAGTGCTGGGAATATGCCTATGGCTGACCTTACTTCCCTCACAAACAGTGAAGGCATAGGTGGGGAGAACCTCCCAGAAAAAGAACTTCCCAGAGAAAGAAGAATATGAACAAAGAAATAAGACCAAGTGTACTTCCATTTATTCCTCAAACCTGTGTTGAATATCTATGTCAGACATGGGTGCTGGGGATAGAAAAATGTCATAAAATGCAGGTCTTCTCCTCATGGAGGTCATTATCTAGTGGTGAACTGGATAAGAAAATTCAAAATTACAATTCACTAAGATTGACATTGTGGAGGATTATTAGATTATTTTTTATGTTTGAAGTTCTCTGTAATAAAATATTTAAAACTATATATAGTATTTCCATCTAAATGCTATTCATAGGGTGAGAGAGAAGCATAGTGGCGAGGTATCCAACCCATATTGAAAAGCCCAGGAAGGCTTCACAAGAGAAGGTGATTTCTGAGCTGAGTTTTGCCAAAGGAAGAGTTCATGAGGCAAAGTAGCTTAGGACACCAATTGCCCACAAATGGCACATGCAGAAACAAAAGCACGAGACAGCACGACCTCCTTAGAGAACTGTAGGTTCAAGTCACTTCCTGTGGTCGGAATGAAGAAGAAACTTTCTTCAAGTCTCCTTGTGAAATTGTCCTTTGGGTGCATCCCAACTCTTCTAGTTTTAAGGATTTGGTATGTTATTTTCAGGCATGGCTTCTTCAGAGAATTAACACTAGAACTGTAAGCAGATGAGCAGAGGAGGGGCGCCCCCTGGAGATAAGAGTGTGGAGTGAGCATTGATCCGTCTCAAAATTTGCCTCCAGAAAACACAACAATCTTGCCTTCTATTCAATTATATCATCAGGGAAATCCTCTTATCTCCAGAAAAAATTATAAAATAAGTAGAGGGCAATGTTTCCAAATTCTGCAAAGAAATGAAATTCAAGTCAGAGACATGGTCTCAAACACCAAAAGAAAGCTTGCATTTGCTCATTATTTCATCCAAATTTAGTGACAATAAAAATGACCTTCCATGTATTGGTAACTACCTATGTGCCAATACATGGCATTGAGCTGTGTGCTGACCATATTTAATCTGATTTGACTCTCAGCAACAACTTATAAAGGAGATATTGCTATACACATTTTATAGTGAACAAACCGCAGCTCAGAGAGGTTGAATCTCCCAGGAGCACACAGCCAGGACATGGACAAGCTGGGATTTGAACTCAGGTTTGTAGACTCTGAAGCTCTTGCTCTTAACCATTAAGTTCAACGCCTAATGGATATGGCCATTCCACAGGTTGAAAGTAGAACTCCTCATCTTTGCCCCTCTTCTTCCCTCATCCCCTACTTCAGTTAATGGAACTATCTGCATTCCCTACTCCCATCCAGTTCCCCATGTCTGAAACCCAGGAATTTTGACCCCACACCTAATCATTCATTAATATCATTGATTCTCTCTCATAACTATATTTATTATTTTATTATCATGGTTGTTTTTGAGACAGTCTCACTTTGTCACCCAGGCTAGAGTACAGTGGCATCATCATAGCTCACAGCTCTGTCAAACTTCTAGGCTCACACAATCCTCCCCTCCTCCCTGCTTAGCCTCCTAAAGTTCTCGGACTACAGGCATAAGCACACATGCCTGCCTGTCTTTAAATCGTTTTCTGTGCTGTCTGTCCTCACCTCGACCGCCTTAGTTCAAGCTATAGCCATCTTTTGCCTGATGGCATGGTCTCCCCACAGTTCCTCTCCTGCTGAGAACTTGTGTGATGATTTATAATCGAATCCCCCTTTGTAGACTCCATGACAATAGAGCTCCACCACTGTAATTCCAGTGCTTGTTGCATGGGGCACTTAATATTTGAAACATCAAAGATAGCCAGGAGTCATTATTTCCATTTCATCAATGTTACGGGTTGAATTTTTTTCCCTGCAAATTTCACATGTTGAAGCTCTAACCTCCAGTACCTCAGAATGTGATTGAAGGTGGGGTATTTAAAGAAGTAATAAAGTTAAGGTGGGGCCATTAGAGTGGACCATTATCCACTATATCCTTGTAAGAAGAGATTAGGATGCAGAAAACAGAAGATTAGGATGCAGCCCTGTGAGGGCTCAGCAAAAAGTTACTGTGTTCATCTGCAAGCCGAGGAGAGAGGCTTCAAACCAAGCCTGGTGACATCACCTTCTTGGACTTCCAGCCTCAAGAACTATGAGAAAATAAATTTCTATTGTTTGAGCCACATAGTCTGCAATATTTTGTTTCAGAAGCCCTAGCACATGAATACAATCAAGAAAGGAAATCATACCCAGGGAGGTTGTAGGACTTACCCAACACTGTATAGTTAATTACTAATGCATTAATCACAGTCTGCCTTGTGACCATTCTTTTATGTTGCTTGCCAACTCTTGTAACTGATTTAACTCTTTTATTATTCAACTACTTGAATGTTTGGGTCTTGTCAGCCCAATCAGCACACAATACCCTTCTCAGTGTTCCCAGACTTTCTAGTTAATCTCAGTGCTTCTTAACAATAAGTTTTCAATTCATTTTTTGTCATTGTGTGATTGACACATTTGGATGGGTAAAATGGAGCCTCGTGACCAGGAGCAGTGGTATATGCCCACAGTTGTAGTTACTCAGGAGGCTGAAGCAGGATTGTTTGAGCCTGGGTATTTGAAGCCAGCCCAAGCAACATAATACTCTGTCTGTAAAAACAAACAATAGGTCACACACGATGGCTCATACTCTGGGAGGCTGAGGCAAAAGGATCCCTTGAGCTCAGGAGTTTGAGACCAGCCTGAGCAAGAGTGAGACCTCATCCCTAAAAATAAAATAAAATAACAAAACATAAATAAAATAAAATTAAAAAGGAACGTGATCCCCAAGAGACACATGCAAAAGGGCCACTATTTCCAGAAATGGAAAATGACTCATCTCTGAATCTCCAAATATAAACATCAAGATAACTGACTAAGACATCATGGAAGGCAATGATACACAACGTTTGAAGTTAGGATAGTCTGTTAAAGAAATAAGGAGTGTTTGTGTATGTGTGTGTACACAGGTGCACACACTGGCAGATGAGAAGTAGGGAGAGAGGCCTGTGGGTTACTGGTTGTAACTTCAGAGTAGCGTCTATGAAATGGAAGGGGCCTGAAGGCACTGAGCAGGCAGGTGGCTTATGCCAGAGGTAGATGATCCAGCAGGAACTGCAGAAAGGCTAGAAACAGATCTAGCTCCTGGGCATTAGCCCACTCTCCCAAGCAGACACACAAACATTTCACAGAGGAAATGCCCATGGGATAACACTGCCAGTGCCCAGCCATACTCAGGAAGGAGGACACTTCTGCAGTATTATACAGCAGGATAGTGAATGGAATGAGGTACAGCCTGTCTACAAGTGAGAGAAAACCCCACTGCATTAATTATAAGATTTCCTTCCTCGATACACATCCACACAGGAAAATTCTCAAACATGAGCATCATTGGCTTAAGATGCTTAACTCTGGAGATTCACCAAATTGGCTTAATGGCTCAAGGTGTTTTCACAAGGTGGTTTTAATGTACATACAATGGGCAAAATAGCACTACTTGCCCCTCATTCTCTCTTGATACATTCAGCAGGAGGGCTACTGTGTACTCAGCCCTAAGCAGTTGTGAGCAGAATCAGAATACAGAAATGAATATGTATTCCTGCAGCTTACAAATCCTGCCATCTACACACCAAGATGTAACAGTGTGGTGTTTGGGTGATTATTTTTCCATACATGATTTGTTTTTCCTTCCTTTTTTTTTTTAAGTTGTTTTTTATTAAATCATAACTTTGTACATTGATGCATTTATGGGTTCAGGATACTGCTTCAATATACAATGTGAAATGCTTACATTGAACTAAGTAACACATTCATCACAATTATACTCATTTCTTAATAGTTTTGAAATGTACCATTGCATCATGCTCTCTTCTCCCATATCTCACCCCCCCTCGCCCCTTCCCTTCAACTTTCTGGACTATACTTATGTTTTGCCATTCATATGAGTGTGTAGGTGGTTATATATTGATTTCATAGTAGTATTGAGTACATTGGATACTTTTTTCTCATTCTTGAGATACTTTACTAAGAAGATATGTTCCAGCTCCATGCAGGTAAACATAAAAGATGTGAAGTCTCCTTCTTTTTTATGGCTGCATAGTATTCCGTGGTGTACATATACCACAGTTTGTTAATCCATTCATGGGTCAATGGGCACTTGGGCTGTTTCCATGTCTTGGCTATTATGTATTGGGCTGCAATAAACATTCTGATGCAAATGTCTTTGTTGTAAAATAATTTTTGATCATCTGGGTATATACTTGTAGAGGAATTGCAAGATCGAACAGTAGGTCTACTTTTAGTTCCTTGAGTGTTGTCCAAACATCTTTCCAAAAAAGTCATATTAGCTTGCATTCCCACCAGCAGTGTAGAAGTGTTTCCTTCTCTCCGCATCCTTGCCAATATCTGTAGTGTGGGGATTTTGTGATGTGGGCTAATCTTACCGGAGTTAGATGATATCTCAAAGTGGTTTTGATTTGCATTTCTCTGATGATTAAGGATGAGGAACATTTTTTCATGTGTTTGTAGGCCATGCACCTGTCTTCATCACAGAAGTTTCTGTTCAAGTCTCTTGCCCACATAGAAATAGGGTTATTTATTCTTTTCTTATTGATTAGTTTGAGTTCTCTGTAAACTCTAGTTGTCAGACCTTTGTCAGAAGCATAACCTGCAAAAATCTTCTCCCATTCTGAAGGTTGTCTGTTTGCTTTACTTACTGTGCTCTTGGCTGTGCAAAAGCTTTTTAGTTTGATCAGATCCCAATAATGTATTTTTGGTATTGCTTCAATTGCCTGGGGGGTCTGCCTCATAAGATACTCTCTCAGGCCAATTTCTTCAAGTGTTTTCCCTGCACTCTCTTCTAGTATTTTTATGGTTTCATGTCTTAAGTTTAAATCTTTTATCCATTGAAAATCAATTTGTGTTAATGGTGAAAGGTGGGGATCCAGTTTCAGTCTTCTACAGGTTGCCAGCCAGTTCACCCAGCACCATTTGTTAAATAGAGAGTCTTTCCCCCACTGAATATTTTGGATAGGCTTGTTGAAGATCAAATGGCAATAAGTCGCAGGGTTCATCTCCTGGTTCTTTATTCTGTTCCATAAATCTACCTTCCTGTTTTTGTGCCAGTACTATGCTGTTTTGAGCACTACAGATTTATAGTATAGCCTAAAGTCTGGTAATGTGATACCTCCTGATTTGTTCTTATTTTCTGAGCAATGTATTTGCAATTTGAGGTTTTTTCTGATTCCATATAAAACAAAGTACTATTTTTTTCAAGTTCTTTAAAGTATGACGATGGTGCTTTAATAGGGATTGAATTGAATCTGTAGATTACTTTGAGTAGTATGGACATTTTAACAGTGTTGATTCTTCCCAGCCATGAGCATGGTATGTTGTTCCATTTGTTAACATCTTCAGCTATTTCTGTTCTCAGAGTTTCATAGTTCTCCTTATAGAGGTCTTTCACGTCCTTTGTTAGGTAAATTCCCAAATATTTCATCTTCTTTGGCACTATTGTAAAAGGAAGTCTTTGATTGTTTTTTCAGCTTGACTATCATTGGCATATATAAAAACTACTGACTTGTAAGTATTGATTTTGTATCCTGAAATGCTACTGTATTCCTTGATCACTTCTAAGAGTTTTGAAATTGAGTCCCTGGGATTTTCCAGGTATAGGATCATATCATCAGTGAAGAGTGAGAGTTTTTATCTTCTCTGACCCTATTGGATACTCTTGATCATCTTCTCTTGCCTGATTGCTTTGGCTAAGACTTCCATTACTATGTAGAATAGCAGTGGAGACAGTGGGCATCCTTGCCTCATTCCTGATCAGAGTGGAAATGTGTTCAATTTTACACCATTCAATATATTGGCCATGAGTTTGCTGTAGATAGCCTCTGTTAATTTAAGAAATGTCCCTTCTATGCCTATTTTCTTAAGAATTCTGATCATGAAAGGATGCTAGATATTATCAAAGGCTTTTTCTGCATCAATTAAGAGAATCATATGGTCTTTGTTTTTTATTTTATTGATGTGATGTATTATATTTATAGATTTGCATATGTTAAACCAACCCTGTAACCCTGGAATAAAATCAACCTGACCATAGTGTATAATTTTTTTTGATGTGTTGTTGAATTCTATTTGCTAAGATTCTTATTGAATTCTTTGCTAAGATCTTATTGAATATTTTTGCATCGATATTCATTAATGATATAGGTCTATAATTTTCTTTCTTTGTCAGATCCTTTCCTGATTTGGGGATCTGGGTGATATTTGCTTCATAAAATGTGTTGGGAAGTATTCCTTCTTTTTCTATGCTTTGGAAAATGTTGTATAATCAGATGTGAAGCCATCGGGTCCTAGAGTTTTCTTTTTTAGGGAGATTTTGTATTATTGATGCTATTTCAGTGGTTGATATAGGTCTATTCAAGGTTTCTAATTCTTTCTGGTTGAGTCTAGGAAGGTGGTGTGCTTCCAGGTATTGGTCCATTTCTTTCAGATTTTCATATTTCTGGGAATAGAGATTTTTGTAGTAATCATTGAGGATTTTTTTTTGAGTTGTTATTTCTTCAACAAATGTCTGTTGCTATTTCTCCTTTATCATTTCTGATAGATGATGTAAGAGATTTTACTTTTCTATTTCTGGTTAGGTTGGCCAAAGGTTTATCAATTTTGTTAATCTTTTCAAGAAACCAGCTTTTTGTTTTGTTGATCTTCTGAATTACTCTTTTGTTTTCAATTTCACTTAATTCTGCCCTAATTGTGGTTATTTCTTTTCTTCTGCTTTATTTAGAGTTGCAATGTTCTTTCTTTCCTAGTTGTTTGAGATGATCCATTAAGTTGGTGGATTCTTCTCTTTCAGTTTTCTTAATGAAGCCTTCCAATGCTATAAATTTCCTTATTAGGACTGCCTTTCGAGTATCCCATAGGTTCTGAAAATT
The DNA here is from genome assembly GCA_963573935.1 of Arctocebus calabarensis. Classification (NCBI taxonomy): domain Eukaryota; kingdom Metazoa; phylum Chordata; class Mammalia; order Primates; family Lorisidae; genus Arctocebus; species Arctocebus calabarensis. The sequence continues at coordinate 4,162 of CAUYON010022949.1, read as the reverse complement.
TGTGTCTTCATTATCATTTTGTTCCAAAAATTTGGTGATTTCCTTCTTAATCTCATCTTTTACCCAGCTATCATTCAGCCCAAGATTATTTACTTTCCATGACTTTGTTTGAGTCTGAGGATTCCTGTTACTGTTGAGTTCGACTTTTATTCCATGGTGGTCTGAGAAGATACAAGGAATAATTTCTATACTTTTAAATTTTATGAGTTAGACTTGTGTCCTAGGATATCATTTATTTTGGAGGATGACCCATGGGCTGATGAGAAGAATGCATATTCAGTTTTATTAGGGTGAAATATTCTGAGCAGTCTGTAAAGTTCATTTGTTCTAGGGTCAGGTTTAAGTCTAATATTTCTTTGTTTAATTTCTTCTTGCAGGATCTATCCAAAATTATCAAAGGGGTGTTAAAATATGCATGTATTATAGTACAGGAAGATATCAAGTTGTTCATATGCATTAGAGTCTGCTTTATGAATCGAGGAGCATTCTGGCAGGGTGCATAAATGTTAATTATCGAAATTTCTTCATGTTGGGTGTTTCCATTGACAAATATGTAGTAACCTTCCTTATGTTTTTTTATCTTTGTTGGTTTAAAGCCAACTGCATCTGCTACTAAAATTGCAACCCCCTGCTTTTTGGTTTCCATTTGCCTGTATTTTACAAATACACCCCTTCACCCTGAGTCTATTTTTATCTTTTAAGGTAAGGTGAGATTTTTGTATGAAACAGAATGGCATATCCAGTCTGAGTTTATGTATCCAGTCAGCCAGCCTGTGCCTGTTTAGAGGATAATTTAAACCATTGACATTAATTGAGAGACTTGATAAACCTGGCTGTGTTTTGGGTGTCATGATTTTTAGATGTCCAGTGGACATTTTTGATCCTTTCACCGCTGTAGAAGTTGGGTTTTTGTTAAAAAATTTATGGGTTGGTTTACTTTGGAGGTAGAGCATTGTGCTGGTCATTGTGGTTTAGTTATGGAAAATGTCTTCAACATGTCTATGTCCTTAAAGTATTTGATTTCTCCATCACAAATGAAACTCAATTTGATTAGATATAGGATTCTGGATTGGAAGTTGTTTTGCTTTAGGAGACTGAAGGTCGATGACCATCTTCTTCTGGCTTGAAACATTTTGGCTGAGAGAATTGAAGTCATTCTGATACTTCTCCCTTTGTAGGTGATGCTTTTCTTATGTCTGGCTGCTTGAAGAATTTTCTTCTTTGTCTTAACTTTGGCAAATTTAATCACAATGTGCTAGGAGATGCTTTATTTGGATTGAGTCTTACTGAGGTTCTGAAACTGTCTGCTATCTGAAGTTCTGTATCTCTTGCAATGCTCAGGAAATTCTCCTCTAAAATCTTTTGGAATAGAGCATCTTTCAGGCCATCCTTTTCTCCTTCAGAAATTTCTATAAGACAAATGTTTGATCTTTTGGAGTGATCCCACAACTATCTCAGGGAGTGATCAGTTTTTGCTCTTCATTTGTCTGCCTCTTTGAGTGTTTGGAATGTTCAAAAGCTTTGTCTTCAGTTTCAGAGATGCTTTCTTCTACCTGATCAACTCTATTACTGAGGGATTCTACTATATTTTGGAATTCCTCAACTAATTTTTTGTTTCCTTGAGCTCTGCTATCTCTTTTCTCATTATGTTCATATCTTTGGTGACTTGGACTTTGAATTCATTAAATCTTGAGACAACTTTAGAACTACTCTTTGGAATTCAATTTTTTTTTTTTTTTTTTGTAGAGACAGAGTCTCACTTTATCACCCTGGGTAGAGTGCCGTAGCGTCACACTGCTCACAGCAACCTCCAGCTCCTGGGCTTAAGCGATTCTCCTGCCTCAGCCTCCCGAGTAGCTGGGACTACAGGCGCCCGCCACAGCGCCCGGCTATTTTTTTTGTTTTGTTTTGCAGTTTGGCCAAGGCCAGGCTTGAACCTGCCACCTTCAGTATATGGGGCCGGCGCCCTACTCGCTGAGCCACAGGAGCTGCCCTGGAATTCAATTTTTATCTTTTCTTCCATTCTATTTATCTTGTTTGCAACCCATTTTAGCTGCTATTTGTCTATGCATGGCATCTTAAGTTGTATCTCCTTTGTCATTTCTTGGGGGGGAGAGTTGGTCTACTCTGGTTATTAATATTGCCAGAGTTATTCTCTTGGATCTGCACCATGTTTATTTTCCACTGTTTGGTTATTAGAACTGGTAAGGTGATATTGAATTGTGGTTTGCAGATAGTAGAAATAGCCCCTTACCAAAGTGCTAGACTTTATTATTGTGGCTTATCTCCTACAACCTTACAAAGGCCCCTTTCAGAGTTTTGACCAGAGACTCTGAGGATCTACTTGGTAAGATAGTGCAGGCTAGAGCTATTTTTATATCAGCCAACCTTTATCCTATCCTAAGAAGCCATAGTATTAGGTTTAAATCTCAACTATGAAGAGATAAAAATAGCTGTGGTGCCCCCACCTGGAAGGTTTTTTTAAAAAATGAAACACTATTTTTCTTCTTTTTCTTTTTTTTTTTTAACTTTTTAAAAATAGATCTGGGGGCACATGTGCTATTTGTTGCTTGGATGAATTTTTTTCTTTTTTGCAGTTTTTGGCTGGGGTTGGGCTTGAACCTGCCATCTCCAGCATATGGAGCCAGCACCCTACTCCTTTGAGCCACAGGTGCTGCCCCAACATTATTTTTCTTAAAGTCTTTAACTTATAAATGTAGACACAGCACTGCAGATAACTATCTCCCTTCCATGGAGAGTATGGGAATGAAGCTACCCTGACTGAGCACCTGAATCCAATATATGAAAAATAATTAGTCCCCCTTTTATTTCCTTAAGCATATCTTTATCAGTTCTCCAAATTCTTATAGTTTTCTTTTTCAAATTTAGTTCATATTTTAATAATTCTCTTTACTCAATTTCTTTTTCAAATTCCCAGAGCATGTATAGCAGAGATAACATCTCTTTGGGGGGAGTCTTCTTACTAGTCTACTTTGGATCATTGTAGCATAACTCTTCAGTGAGCCCCTACCTCACTATTTCACCCAACACTACACATCAAACACACACACTAGCCTATTAAAAACTCAACCAGTTTTATACCTGTACCTATTTCGTTCCCCACAAGATCAGTAAATATTACTTTCACCTATAAAATGCCTAGAAAATACAAAAATAGCCAATGAGTTTTATTCCATTCTGACTTTTTTTTTCCTATTTTATTTTATTTTTATTGTTGGGTATTCATTGAGGGTACAAGAAACCATGTTACACTGATTGCATTTGTTGGCTAAAGTCCCTCTTACAATCGTGTTTTGCCCCCCAAAGTTGTGGCACACACCAAGACCCCAACCCCTTCTCTCCTTTCCTCTCTCTGCTCATCCTTTCCCCACTCCTCCCTCATTCTTTCTCTCTCTGCTCTCCCCTTCCCTCACCCCCACCTTGTCAACAATTTTCATTAATTGTCCTCATATCAAACTTGAGTACATGAGATTCAACCTTACAAACCATTCTTGTGATGCTTTGCTAAGAATAATGTGCTCCACTTCCATCCAGGTTAATACAAAGGCTATAAAGTCTCCATTTTTTAAATGGCTGAATAGTATTCCATAGTGTACATATATCATAGTTCATTAATCCATTCCTGGGTTGGTGGGCATTTAGGTTGTTTCCACATTTTGGTGCTTATATAGAAAACCAAGAAATGAAACTAACATCTTACAACCACCTAATCTTCGATAAACCAATCAAAAACATACCTTGGGGGAAAGATTCCCTATTCAATAAATGGTGCTGGGAAAACTGGATATCCACATGTAAAAGACTGAAACTGGCCCCTCACCTTTCTCCACTCACAAAAATTGATTCAAGTTGGATAAAGGACTTAAATTTAAGGCATGACACCATAAAAATCCTGAAAGAAAGCATGGGAAAAACACTGGAAGCTATCGGCCTGGGGAAAGACTTCATGAAGAAGACTGCCATGGAATTGCAACAACAACAAAAATAAACAAATGAGACCTAATTAAACTCAGAAGCTTCTGTACAGCTAAGGAGACAACAACCAAAGCAAATAGACATCCTACCCAATGGGAAAGGATATTTGCATATTTTGAATCAGACAAAGGCTTGATATCCAGGATCTATAGAGAACTCAAATTAA
>CAUYON010022948.1:0-31675 GCA_963573935.1 Arctocebus calabarensis | reverse complement strand
AACAAAACCAAGAAACAAAGCAGTATATATATCTTGCTGATATTGTCTGGGCAAGAGGTGATCTTCAGGGGTATGATATGTTAATCGCAATGTTGATACAGCTGAACAAAATGGAGACCAGAGGCCTGTAATGATTTCTTAAACCCTGCAGGGTGGAGACCTTAAATCCTCCTCAGCCTGTTTAGAAGGCACTTTAAATCGCAAACTTGGGCTAAGCAGAAGCTTTCCCAGGAAAGTGCTTGTGGCTGGGATCACTCCTAAGTGGCTTACCCAGTGTGCTGAAACTGGGCTCATCCAATGTCCTGAGGGCTAAGGCTGCAAGGCATCTCAGTCCCTGCCTTTAGGCTGCTCAGTCACTAGATTACTCCCTCCGCCCGATGGTTGTTCTGCGACCCTGAGGACGGAGCTTGCCGGGGCAGTTCTCCTACGATGGCTCCACACAGCCCACAACCAAACACTGGTAGCTCTTTCTGGCTTAGTGGCTCAGTCTGGAGCCCCAGACAACACTCCAATACCTCCGCACTCTTGCCCCAGTTCTCTCAAGGCAGTTCTACTGAGTGCCAAGTCCAAAAGAAACCCAAACTGCTCACAGATAAGGCCTCTCCAGTTTGCAATCTCACTGGTGCTGTAGTCACAGCTGCTGGCAGGATTAGACCGAATGAACACACGCAACCACGTGCCAGATCTCCACTGCTTTTGCCTTCCTCAGGGGGTCCAGAAGTCTCACACTCTCTCCCTGTGTCCCCAAAGGGATGTTTCTGGGCAGATCTCGCCGGCCAGAGATGCCTGAAGTCTTCTCTCCCCAGTCTCACCGAGCCCAGTTGCAAGGAAGCTGTTACTCGGCCACCATCTTTGGCTCCTCCCCCATAAATTTATATTTTTTAATGTGCTATGATTATTTCCCTTATCTTTAATGATAGAAACAAGAAACCTTTTTTGTAAGTATGAAAATAAATTTAAAAAGCATAAAAAATATAAAATAATGAATAATGAGGAAAAGAATCCTTACCATTTTACATGAACAATCCTTTGTTTTCATAGATGGCAAACTTCTAGAATATCCAAATACAGAGAAGTATAGTTTAAAACACTAAAAACCCATAAAACTTAGTAAAAATATTTGATTAATTGAGTTTACTGAGCAGAATTTTATTGCAAGTCTTTGACAGCAATTTAAAATGAGACCAGAATGAAATGAGGTTGGTAATGTTGTCTCAGAATGATTCCACTATAGTGATGCCCTCTGCCCCCCAAATCCAGCAGCAGGTCAGAACAAATCCTGGCCATTTTATTTCAGGCAAAATCTTTATGTCTTTGCTCATTGTTTTATAATCTACATTGTGATGACTCTTATGGAAAGCATTCCATTTTCTCTCTTCAGAGAGGAAATCATGGGCCAGTCCTACCCAAGATTCTCAGCCATTATGACCTTATGCATTGTAACATTCTGTCCCCTGGAGCATGCTTTTGTGTGTATTGACCTTACCTTTCCTGTTTTGAACCACTGTAGATAAATGTTATATTATCTAAGTCTGTCCTAGGTACTGTATTTGTTGACTTTCTGTCACTTTTGGAATATCTATTAGGACTATTCTATTTTGTATAATTTTACATGATTGCAGTGGTTTCTGTCTCTCTCTTATGCACACCCACACACACACGTACTCTTCACGACATTTGGAGTATAGAGGACAGAGCATAGGACTCAGAATGAGAAATGCTAACTACAGAAAATCTTCCTCTGGTGACCTTGGGGAAGTCACTTAAACTCTTTGAGCATAAATTTTCTAATCTATAATTATGATAATTCCTATTTTGCTGCTGGTTGTGAGAATAAAATGTGATAATAGAGGTGAAATGCTTAGCATAGTGGTTGGTCGACAAGGTAGGCATTTAAGTTATTAGAATCTAAATGAGGATTAGATTTCTAAATTAAGTTATATAACTTATTTGGAATATAAACCATGATATATCTGTGTTGATATCATATCCAAGCATCCACCAGAAATATTTGCAAAATTTACTTAAATTTTTATCTAAACATTGGGGATAACGCAGAGACAACCAACATGTATATTATTTTGCTATGTATTCTGAGAACCAGTTACGGATACAATTCAGCACTGCAGGCTTCAGAGAACCTGGTAAGAAGACTGTGTTAGCTTTCTCTTGTTTCTTAACAAATTATCATGAATGTAATGACTTAAATGACATTTATTAGCTCATATTTCCACAGGTCAACAGTCCAGGTCTTGTGTGGCTGTGCTGAAATTAAATGTTGGCCGGGGTTTTTATCCTCACTTGGGACTCAAGGTCCTCTTCTAAAGGCTCAGCGATTATTGGAAGAGTTCGTTTCTTCAGGTCTAAGACTGATGTCTCCAGTTTTTGCTAACTCTCAGCTCCTAGCATCCACCCTCACTCCCTTACCACTTGGCCCTCATAGATAATTCACCACATGGTGTTTGACTTCTTATGCTCAGGCTAGACTGAGCATATCTTTCCAACTTCTTCTGTCACCAGCTGGAAAACCCCATGCTTTTGAAGGGCGCATATGATTAGGCCATGCACCCTCTCATTAAACACTCGCAAACCAGGGGGAGGAAAAGGACATGAGAAAACAAACAGTCCCTGACCACCTCATCCACATTAACATGTGACTTGAAGGTCAATTGATTTGAGATAGTCATAACCTTTGCTAAATCCTTTCACAGCAGTACCTAGCTTTGTGTGTATTTAATAACTGGGAGAAGGTGTATGTAAACCAGGAGCCATTTTAGACTTCTGTCTTTTGGGGCCATTTTAGACTTCTGTCTAAATGGAAGAATAATCTTGGTCTTGTTTTTTTAGTGACTTGTATTGTTTTTCTGTGGATAAATTTATGAAAAGCACTTTTTACCTTGGGTATCAGCCAAAGTTATTCCAGGTACCAGTGGCAAAAAATTCAAAGTAGCTCAAGAAAATTTTTGGACATTCATTGGGTAGAAATCTAGAAGTGTGCTGTTACAGACATGACATTACCCAGCAGTTATACAGTGTCCTCAAGGCTTTGTCCCAGGCTTTGTGATTGGCTTTTGCCAAATGCCTGGTGCAGACGCATTCTTTCATGTGCTGGGGGAGGATGGTAGTAGGCAGCTGCGTTCACACACCCAGTGGGAGAGAAACCTCTCTCGGCGGGATTAATCTGGCAAACCTCAGGTCAGCACTAGACTAGCACAGATGCCCATTCTTGGCCCAGTACCTCTGCCCTGGGGTAAAAATATTCTGATTTTCCAGTTTGGGTTATTGCCCAGTCCTGAGTCATGATTGGTGTGTGGGGCATGGTGATGGTATTCTCAAAACCACACAGAGGCAAAGCAGAATGCTGTAAGCTGAGAACTCAAGAGAATTTGGGTACCTGTTGAGAGAAAGTTGTCAGGGCGAGGATAATCAATTTGATAGGGACCTTTATGGAAGAGAAATTATTTCTTTTCCTACAAATGATACACTCATCATGCTTGGATTAGTCTGGAAAATTACTAATGTAAGTATAATTGATAGGTCTGGACTTGATAAATACATGACAAAGTTGTTAACTACTGATACCCAAATTATAATGGCTAATGCACTACCACTGATTTCTGGTCCTCGGTGCTCCCCCACTCTGTAAAATATTTCCCCAGTTGGTGGAGTGGGCTTTTCTAATGGTTCTATTTCATGTTTTCAGATAACAAGTAGTACATGGCATATTTTGCTCTCCAAGTCTACCTCTCTGGTTGATTTTCACGTCTTACAAGCTGCCTGAAGCAGCTTCTGTGAGGGCACCAGCATCCACACACAGGAGCTGTTTCTCAATGCACCCAAGCCACCAGCCCCCAGGATCCAGAGACAGCAAAATGAAGCCCCCTTGCTGCAGAGTCCCAAAGCACCATGCCTATGACTGAGAGTCACAAAAGCTAAGAGACAGCCTTAAAGTAGAATTCTCTTCCTTTGACTGCTCAAGTTTTCAAAAATGGATTCCTGTGAACTGTAGGCTAGTCAAACACTTGACAATGGCATGTCAGGAGCTGCCACCCTATCTGGCATTACCTTGTGACATCTGCTCACTCCTTCTCCCTTTCTATATGACCAATTTCACCTCCCACCATTCTGAACTACTTTGAGCTATTTCTCCCTCCCCAAGTTTTTTCCTATCGAAATCCTTTCTCATTAGCTTACCTCCTTCCCTTCCCACCCTCATTTGCTTTTTTTTTTTTTTTTAAACAAAGGGAATTTTTCATCTTTATTTTATATTTTTCAAGACAAAACATTGAAATGTTTAAGTAGGCGACTATGTAATTCATAAATTGAATGAAAAGTAACCTGATAAAGATGAAAAGCACTTTGAGGCATTTTCAAGTTCTTGCTCAAGTACTTACTATGTAATAAGATTTCTGGAAATGAAAATCAGTGTGTGAAGAGACTGTATGAGGCTTGTAGCCAGTGTACCGGTGTTATCTACAAGTGTAGTTTCATACATTGACCAGGTCTCTTAGGTCCTTGTCTGGATAAACATTTTTAAATAGCAAAGTGATTTCAAATGAAAAGAAGGCCAATAAAGTAACTATTATCCTCAGGGCTTTGAACTAGTTAGAATAATGTGGCAAGAGAAAAAGTTCAAGGTGTAATGCTAACCCAAACCTATTATTACTGTGACTATGGCTTCACTAAGTCTTTCAGAAATAAGAAAAACAAACCATGAAAACATAAGAGGAGCTGTACTATTAGCTAAGTTAAGGACATCTGGTTTGGCTGGACTGCCTTCTGGCAGAGCAAAATCCCATCTGACTCCTCCCAAGAAAGATAGGAAACTGGCTCCATAAGCCATCTGAGTAAAAGCTAATACAGGGATATAAGTCTTTGTTATGAGCATAACCAGAGGTGGAGCAATGAAAGGGATTAGTCCTGCCAGAGTTACATATAATGCTGGCTTTGGGCGGTCAGGCAGGTAAGTTATGATGCTTGGTGGCCGGGCTGGAAGTACTTCTTGTTTCTGCCGCTTCTTAAAACTGCACGGGGATGTATGATAGCATTGTGTCTTGCTCATACACACTGAAAATGATGAGAAAAGCCAAGGCCTTGGAGACAAAGGAGAAAAATTCTGCTGGAGAGATGTCTTCAGAGAAAGTGTATTTGTTCTACCCATGACTCCTACTCCCATCGGGAAAAGGTACTTCAGTGCCTTTGAAGATGCTTGAGAAAACTTCTGGATGAAGTGAAGCATACTGGACCCTATTGAAAGTCTTGTTCAGGAAGATGCCAGGCAGTTCTGATTAACCTATTTTTACAGCTAGTAGAGTTGCTGAATCAGAAGCAAGCTGTTGCCACGGTCGCACCGGGACCCTCACTTGCTTTTTAAAATTCTACAAGAAATTCAGGATTCAAACCAAGTATTCTATCTTCTTGTAAGACCTCACCAATACCCACCTTCTCTTACTGTTTCCCTTGCACATTCTACCCAGATTTTGTGTATTTTTTGTGCTTTCAGAACAGACACAGAGTATTTTAAAGGTGGAGAATATAAGCTTTATAGCTACACTGCCTGAATGGAAATCCTAGCTCTGCCACTTGTTAAAGGTATGATGACAAGAAGTTATTTCTCATGTACCTGTATTTCCTTATCCATATAGTGAGGACAGGAACTGTACCTACCTCATTAGATTTCTTTTATTTGCACTATTTTTAATTTCAATGCTTAAATTTTCTCCTTCTTCCCAGGCAGGCTCCCTGTGTCTTTCAGCTGTAGCCACCTGTTTTTTAAAACAGTTTTATTTAGGTATACTTCACATGCCATACAGTGCATCCATCAGTATTTCATTTCCTTTTATTGGAAAATAATATTCTATTGCCTGGATATACCACATTTTGTTTATCCATTCATCAGTTAATAGACATTTGGGTTGTTTCAACTTTGGGACTATTGTGAATAACGCTTCTATTTCTATGAGCATCCATGTACAAGTTTCTGTATGGATATATGTTTTCATTTTTCTTGAGTGTATACCTAGAAGTGGAATTTCTGATTCATATGGCAACTCTGTTTAACATTTGGAGGAGCTGCACCCAAGAAGTTTCCCACAGTAGGAGCACCATTTTACAATCCCACCAGCAGTGAATTGGGGGTCTGATTTCTCCCCATCTTTCTCAACACTTCATTTTGTAGTAAGACATTTGTAATTTATGCTTAGTCACTTTGAAGTGAACCCTTGCATTGTGCACATTAGGCAAGCTCCCACCAATTGTTCTCCCTACCCTACCAATTACCCTCCCCCTCCCCTCCCCTTTCCTTTCTCTCCCCTCCCTTTTGCTAGGCTATATTTGTGTTTTATCATTCGTATGAGTGTGTGTTTATATATTTGGTTTCATAATAGTATAGTATTGAGTACATTGGATACTTTTTATTTCCCATTCTTGAGATACTTTACTAAGAAGAATAAGTTCCAACTCCATCCAGGTTAACATAAAAGATGTAAATTCTCCAACTTTTTAAATGGCTGATAGTATCCCATGGTATACATATACCACAATTAGTTCATCCATGCATTTATGGACATTTGGGCTGCTTCCCTGACTTAGCAATTATGAACTGGGCTGCAATAAACATTCTGTTGCAAATGTCTTTGTGGTAAAATGATTTTTGTTCTCCTGGGTAAATACCTAGTGATGGAATTGTGGCATCAAATGATAGGTCAACTTTTTTTTTTCAGTTTTTTTATTTTTACATATACATGTCTTTATTAGGTTTCCCCTTTTTGCTTTCACAGAGTTAAAAAGGCTTAAAATTTAATAACAATAACAGTGTTTAAGACAAGGACTAGAAACAAAAGCCTCAAAAAGAACGAATAAAGATAATGATAAGTCAACTTTTAATTCCTAAGGATTCTCCATAGTTCTTTCCATAAATGTTGCATTAGATTGAATCCCACTAGCAGTGTAGAAGCATTCCCTTTTCTCCACATCCACACCAGCATCTGCAGTTTGGGGACTTTTTTTAAGTGGGCTATTGTCCATTCTTTTAGTTTTAGCCACCCTAGTTGGCAAAATAACTTGCAAATATTTTCTTTAATTATGTGGTTTCTTTTTACTTTGTTATTGATGATTTTTGATTTGCATTTTTAATTTTGACCAAGTCCAATTTACTTATTATTATTATTTTTTTAGTCACGTATACTCTCAGTGTTGTATGTAAGAAGGGTTTGTCTAATCCAAGGTCATGAAGATTTATCCTTATGAATTCTTCAAATTAAATCCACTTGATTTAATTTTGAGTATGTGGTAAGAGGAAGGAGAACAGCTCCATTCTTTTGGATGTGAATATCCAATGGTTTTAGCATCATTTTGAAAGTCCTGGAGATTTTATGACAATAACAATATTGATATATTTAAAGCACTTAGCACATGGGGATGCATAGCCCTGAGTCCCTTATAATCGGGCTACAGAAAATGGGATAGGACCATTTTTGCCTTTCTGTCCTCTACAATGTGTGAACACAACAAGAAGTATTACTTTTGAAGCCTAGAGTGACCCTCATGATAAACATTTTATCATGTACGATACCAAATTATCACATTTGCTTGTCTTTCTTTGTCAAGAGACTATCTTAACCTTTGTACCCATATGCCTGGTCCAGTGCCTGACAGATAGTCTCTCTGAATAGATTTTGCTAAATGGGTGAATACTCTGTGCTTTAGCAGTGTTACCCTGATATGCTAATGCATGAGGTTTTGCTTGTAAGTGAGGGCCTCTCAAACACTAGAATATGTTGACAGCATCTGTGTTAGGGCATTTCCCAACTGACCGTGTCATACAAATTAGAGTTGTTAGGCCTAGGGGTAGTGTAAAGGCCCAGTTCACCCTGGAGATCTAGGATCTCTTTAGCATGTTTTTCAGTCTAGTGTTGCTAGTTGCTGTCCTCACCTTTTTGTTTTCTCCACCCCATCCATAAACATGAGCTTAGAGAACAGAATCCTTCTCTAATGGCAGTGTCAGCCAAATTTCCTCTGGGAACTTTTGGTTTTTCACCTTCTACTGGTTGAAGGTGCCAGGCTTGCTCCCGGCACCTGTGCAGTCTCTATCTATATCTTTCCCTGGATGATCTCATCTAGTTTAATGGCTGTAGATAGCATGTGAGTGGGGATGACTCCTAAACCTGTTACTCCAGCCTTAGCTCTCTGCTGAGATTCAGACTTACATTTCAATTGTCTGCTTCCTGGCTCGTCTTAGATACATGATAGGCATCTCAAACTTAACATGACTGAAAACAGATTTCCCTCACAAAGATATTACTTTACTGATGTAAGAAAAAAAATCCTTAATTTCTCTCTCTTACCTCTAATTATGAGCAAATTTTATTAAATCCACCTCGAAAATACACCAGCATCTTATCACTGCTCACCCCCTCCAGTGCTTCTTCTGCCTGAGGACAAGCTGCCATCCACTTGTACACGGTCTAATGCAGCAGCCTCTGACCTCTCCCTTCCATCTTTACCTCTCCCCAGTTCTATTCTCTATGTAATAGTTTGGGGGGACAGGCTGCTTATAAACATTAAATTAGATCATGTCACTTCCTTGTTTAACACCACCCATGGCTTTCTGTTACACTACAATCACATCCAGATTTTTTACCATGATTAACATGACTTTCTTCATCTTGTCCTTTAAATAAAAAGATAGTGAAAGTTGAGATTTCTAGTAGGTACATATATTTAATAGTATGAGATTTCAAAATGAGAAGCCAATTCACTATATTCAGATTTTCACAAAAATATTAACTTATTCAATAACTATTGAAACGGTTTGATACAATAAAAGGGTTGAGATGGTTGAGGAGAGAGTGTTTTGTGAAGATAAATATTTAGAAAAAGTCATGGTCTGAATCCCATCTGATATCCCATTGAGGAAGACAAGGGGTTCCTCCCTAATATTTCAAAACTAGTGGTGACCAAGAACTTCTGAGGGGCCACTCATGAAGCTTATGGTATGATTTCTTTTGTGGTGAGAAACAATGGACTTGAGTTTTATCTCTGCCTGGTGGATTTAGAAGATGAGAGAAACTTGACTGGCTAACTTTTGGGACAGAGTCAAAAGAACATGGCTACATTAGGACAATCAGGGCAGGGCTAAGAGGCCAGCTATGGACCATCATAGAGTATTCTCAAGGTCTCCCAACATTCCTGTATTAAAGTGTAATCACCAATGTAATAGTCTCAACAGGTGGGGCCTTTAAGAGGTAATTAGGTCATGAGGGCTCCATGCTAGTGGATGGGAATGGTCCCTTATAACAGGGCTACAGAAAATGGGGTAGGACCTTTTAGCCTTTCTGTCCTCTACAATGTGTGAACACAACAAGAAGTATTAATTTTGAAGCCTAGAGCAGCCATAGCAGACACCAAAACTTTGTTTCCATGATTCTTATACTTCCCCAAGTCCAGAATTCTGAAAGAATAAATTTATGTTCTGTATAAATTCTCCAGTCTCCATCACTTTGTTATAACAGTGTAAGGACAGGGGAGAGCAGGTATGTATGTGGGTTCTTGAAGCCTGATAACAGGGATGCCTAGAGGAGTGTGAAAGTCCAAGGAATATGGGTGGCAAATGTCCAGGGGCTGGAAAGGAGTCACAAAGAATCACCCCAAATAGAGATGTTTCTTCCCAGTGAAGGGAATTGCAGCAGAGAGGGCCCAGTAGGAGCCATCTGTGAACATTCCACATGAGGAAGAAAGTCAGCAATAAAATACTTGTTGGGCTTGGAAAGCACAAAGCCAGATTCTTTTTGTGGTAGTCTAGGTAAGACCTTTCATGCCCCTTTCCCATTCTCCCTCTCCATTAGCCAATGCCAGACAGGTTGGAGATGCAGTTATCTGGTTATCTGGTATTGGTGCATTGGAGTGAAATTTTCAGTTTTTCATTTGAGGCTTTTTTGTGTGTGTCTGTGGCTTGAAGCAATTGTGTGACAATCTGTTTTGTAAAAGTGAAAAGCCATGTAGCCTGCTAGAGTTCTCATTTTTGGCAGGGGAAGATTTCCCTCTGAATAAAGTTTGAAGGAATAATGGGAAGGAATCAATAAAATAATGATTTGATAATATTATGAATGTGACCACTTACATAGGGAAAAATCTCTATTTGCCTGGGCCCCTTCACCCACATGTCAGCTCCTGATAAAACTTCTTCCAGTCCAGGGCAACTTTTTTCTGTCTGGACACTCTCCAGCAATCTCACTTTCCTACTTTCTTCAAGGAACTGATTACTACCTGAAAGTATGTTGTTCGTGTGTTTGCTTAATGTCACTTACCTTCTACTAGACTGCAAGTTCCATAAACACAGGGATACTGCTTGTTTGGTTTACTGCAGTATACTCAGTGACTAGAATAGTGCCCAGAAAATATGTAAATGCTCAATAAATATTTGGTGGGAAAGTGAATGAATAAATGAAAATAGTGTAAGGCACATAGATCTGGAATGAAAGAAATGCATGTTTACCCAAATTTAACTGTATCTCTCTTTTTATTGTGGTTTATTACTTTTAATACAATCATACATTTATACTGTGGTAGTAAAACCTTTACACTATTGGTATGTCTAATTTTCTCTGTTTGCTTTGTCATGGCAAAATTACAATCTAAAAGTATACACTAAAATTAGACAGCATTTAAAATAAATGTGGAGAGAGAATACATTTGAAGTATTAAACAGAAAGCATTTGACTAGATCAACTTGAATGCATTTGCATTCAAGAAAATAGCTTTAGAACAAGATTGTATATTGGGATTCTCAACCTACATTGCCCCGCTGAAACACCAATTTAACAATTATCCACTGATTAACAACAGCTCTAGGAGAGCTCTGGAGTACAATGAAGAACATGTAGCGACCCAATATAGGACACAAAACTAGGATGTCTGCATAGACAAGCATAGGAAGCACTTACCTATGTCAATCTCTTCCACTGCTTGACTCAGTTCAGTGACGAGGGGGATAACTTTAGTGTAACCTTCTCTTATGGTGAAAAGGAGAACAGGAGAATTCCAGCAGTCCTCAACACAGAGGACCCCAGCAGCCCTAGTCACCACCATGTATACTTGTAGCTTTTTCCACTAAGGACCCTGAAATTTATACCAATGCTGATACCAAATGATAGAGCTACCAACTGATAGAGCAACCACACCACCAAGCAGCCAGAGGAGAGAGAGAGAGATAGAGAGAGATTACTTATTTGAAAAAATAATGGCTGAAATCTTCCCAAATTTTGGGAGGCAAATAGATACCGAGATTCATGAAAATCAAAGGGCAAAGAGTTTTTTTTTTTCAGTTAAACAATGCTTTTGTCACTCGAGTTCATAGACAAATTTATGTAACCAGGGCAGAAGCTGTGGATGACTCATACTTCCAATCTGGAGGAAGAACTCACTTGGTCTTATAATATGGAGCTAATCAATGAATTTGGCTTTCTGTCAGAATCAGACAGAATTTACCATCCTTATCCTTCCTTCCTCTCAAGATGCTTTTGAACAGCAATCACTTTCTTAATTAAATGGTACAGATCCTCAGGAAGATCAGGAGCACATCCTTCAGACTTAAGGATTCTCAAAATTTAATTGACTGCCACAAAACTTACTTGCACAACATCATGTGAGTCCCTCAGGTTCACACCAATCTGTGAGGGAGTCAGATCCTTCTTGACCAGTTTGTAAATTTGCTCTTTCAGGTCATTAAACATCAACTTCAGCCAAGTGAGGACATTGTAGTGATAGGGCAAAGGTGACTGGGCCAGGCCTTTCCTGGGAGAACGCATAGGACCCTTGATGGCAGCAGTCAGGGAGCAAAAAAAGAATAAACCTGGGAACACATCAGGAAACTGCCCAGCTCTCAGGAAGTGACCTCACACCACGAAGAGATAATTTTGAAAGCAGTGAGAGGAAAAGCTACTCTTCATACATAAGGGAACATACCTAACAGTGTCAACAAATTTCTCAGCAGAAACCTGGAAGGCCAAAAAGGTAAGATGATATGTTGAAAATAATGAATTTCCTCCACCAAGCAGTACCATACCCCACAAAATTATCCATTAGAAATACTGAAAAGAAAATTAAAAAAAAAAAAAAGGAAAGAAAATAGTGACTAATTCTCCCATGGATTGGATTCAATTTTGACCAAAGTACATTACTTGAACATTAATTTTTAATTCAACTTGTTGATATGTTGTTTGGCACTCTTCACTTATAAGTGAAATATGTTTGTAATTTCCCTTTATAACAATATATTTTTTCCAATTTCAATATCAGGTGTATCTAGATCAAGCAGAATGATTTTGAAATATTTCCTTTTTTTCTATTGTCTATAGGATTTGGAATGATCTGTTTTTTGAAACTCTCCTTTACTTTTATTTGTATGGTATTAGTTGTCTATTTTTTGAGACTTTGGGAAAAAAATAAGAAGTTAACTGATGACTTCACGCTGAGCCTCAGAGTCAAAGCGCTCTATAATGTCTTATTTGACAATGTGTACGTTGCTTTCTTGGCATTATTATTGCTAATATTGTTTGATATTTCGATGCAGTAACCATCTGTTTTCTTTTCTGAATATATTTATCTTCATTCTTTATGGGGTTTTGTTTCTAGTCCTTATCTTAAACATTGCTATTGTTATTGAATTTTAAGCCTCTTAAATCTGTGAAGGCAAAAAGTGGAAACCTAATTAACACATGTATATGTAAAAATAAAAAAAAAGAAATCCTGAAAAGAAAGTGTTTCAAAATTTGTATGTCCTTATTAGTTTGAAATTTAAAAAAAAGTAAAACATATGCTATAAGGAAGCCAATAAAACATATGTTATTACTTTGAAATTTAAAAACAAAAAAATGAAGAAAAGGTAAAGTCTTTCCCAGAAAAATAAAAACTGACAAAGTTTATCACCACTAGAACTGCCTTACAAGAAATACTTAAAGGAGTTCTTCAAATTGAAATTAAATAAGCTAAAAAGCAATGAAAAACCATGTGAAAGCATAACTGTCACTAGTAAGGGTAAATTCATAGATAGATAAATACAGAATCATGAAACATAGTAATGGTGGTGCATAAATTATTTTTTACCCTATTATCCTATTTAAAAGACAAAAATTCCTTAGTGGATACACAGTATAAAAAGAAGCAAACTCTTATTATAAAAGCACAGTGTGCCTTTGTGTGTGTGAATTAAATGTGTAGCATTTCAATATGCAATTGAAATTAAATTCTTATTTATTTATTTATTTTTGAGACAGAGCCTCAAGTTGTCACCCTGGAGAGAGTGCTGTGACATCACAGCTCACAGCAACCCCCAATTCCTGGGCTCAAGCGAGTCTCCTGCCTCTGTCTCACAAGTAGCTGGGACTGCAGGCGCCCACCACAATGCCCAGCCATTTTTTGGTTGCAGCCGTCATTGTTGTTTGGCGGGCCCGGGCTGGATTTGAACCTGCCAGCTCAGGTGTACGTGGCTGGCGCCTTAGCCTGTTGAGCCACAGGTGCTGAGCCTGAAATTAAATTCTTATTAACATAAAATAAATAATTACAGCTATAAGGTATTTTATCTAAGCCTCAAGCTACCCATAAAGAAAAGACAAAAAAAGGGAAGAGAATCTTCTCACAAAAAGAGAAAATAATTAAAGCAAATCACTACAAAATTAATTAAATAGAAAAGTAAGACAGCAAAAGAGGAATAAAATAACTGAAAAACAGAGAAAACAATAAAATGGCAATAGTAAGTTCTCAACTATCAATAATTACGTCAAATGAAAATTGTTTAATGTATTCAATCAAGTCATAGAGTGAATGAATTTCAACAAAACGCAAGATTCAGAGATATGCTGTCTCCAGGAAACTCACTTTAGATTTGAAGACACACAGATGCTGAAAAAGAGATTTCATGCAAATGGTAACCAAAATAAATTAGGGTTGACTTTACCTCTACCAGATAAAGTAGACTTTACATAAAATATTTCTCTACAGACAAAGGAGGCATTACATAATGATAAAGGGTCAATTTATCAGGAAAGGTGACAATTATAAAACTATATGCACCTAACATCAGAACATCTAAATCTATAAAGCAAACACTGACAATTCTGAAGGGAGAAATAACAGCAGTGCAACAATAGTAAGGTAGTTCAATGACTGACTTAAAATAATGAACAGAAAGAATATCCAGACATAAAGTAAACACTGAGTTGACTTGAATAACACTTTAGACTAAATGGATTTTTCCTCCTAATAGCAACAGAAAAACACATTCTTTTCAAGTGCACACACAACATTCTCTAGGATAGACCACATCTTAGGTCACAATACAAATCTTAACAAATTCAAGAACACTGAAATTATTCCATGTGTATTTTTCTGACCACAAAAAATTATATAGGAAATCAAGAACAGTAGAAAACAGAAAAATTCACAAATGCATGGAAGCTAAGCAACATATTCTTGAATAACCATTACCATTATATTATTATATTATGTTATTATATAACATACTCTTGAATAACCATTACCATTATATTATTATTATTACCATTGAGTAACCATTTTAAAAGAGGAAATAAAAAAGTAATTTTAAAAGTATTTTAAGACAAATGAAATTAAAACACAACATATCAACCCTTATGGGAAAGCAGTACTAGGAAGGAAGCATATATTAATAAACACCTACGTGAACAGATGAATGATCTCAAATACAAAACTTAACTGTAAGCCTCAAGGAACTCTAAAGAGAAGAAGCAACTGAGCCCCAAAGTTAGTGGAATGAAGGAAATAATACAGGGTAGAGCAGAAATAGAGTTATTTTTTTAAAAAGATAAACAAACTGGACAAGCCTTTACACTACCTGAGGAAAAAAAGAGAGATGATTCAAATAAATACAATCAGAAATGAAAGTGGGGACATAACAAAGATGCCTCCAAAATGAAGAGAATGGCGGAACAATATTACACACAGGGTGTACAGGAAGTCCTGACTCTCCCTCCATCCATAGACACACCAAATGAACATTTATTCATGGATCAATTCCCTCTGAGACAAAGAGACCAGTGGACAGACTCCTACCCTCAGGTCACTGAGAAAATGTTCACATAGGATGAATAGGATAGGCTGAGGCACACTTGGGCATGGACCCCACCCTGGGCACTGTGCCCTATCATCAGGAAAGGAATCCCCAACACCGTCTTCTCCTGTGGAGAGGAGAGTTTGGGCCATACACACATTTGGCAGCCTAATTCTAAAATTCTTTGTGGTTTGCCCTTCATTACCAACTCTGTGAGTGCCCACTGTGCAGGAGATTAGATATGTACACACACGAGCCGTTCTAACCACAGGAAAAAAAAATATTGGTTGATACAAGCTCTCAAGCATTTGTAGGGGATTTATCTCTCAGCAGCAGTACAGAGACAGGGCTTTAAAAACACAGTTCCCAGTTTATGAAGGGGTTTATGACGCACTCTTCCAGTGGCTACTTGGTGAGCTGGCTTCTAACTAACTTGCACGTGGGAGTTAAAGGACTAAATGTTACACTGCTACTGCTAGCCTGAGAAGTAGAGCCATGCTTCCTGAGCTCACCCTGGTTCACCCCAGTGATGTCTCCAAGTCAATTAATTATTTCCTTTTGGAAGCAGTCTGTCCACACATTAAGTGCCCCCAATTTAATAGATTTCATCCAAAGGACTGAATCCTAAGCCTACTACTTCTCAGCAGAGGGGACTGGCATACACAGGTCTCTCTAGAATACAGGAAAGACTGTGGTGATTTTACATGGGCATGCAAACACTTTGGGGACCTAATTCGCCAAGAGGACTGCAGAGAATGGTTTTAAAAAATGCAGCCCCTGTTTCTCCCTGAAAGGGATTTATAACACATTCTTCCAGTGACTATTTGGCAGCCTGGCTCTAATTAACATGCATTAGAGAGCTAAAGGAGCAGACAAGTGGTAGTTCTCTGGCAGCCTGACGAGCACATAGGTACGTTCTGAGCTTCTCCCTCAGCTCACCCAGTGATAACTCCAAGTCAATTAATCCTTCTGGAAAGAGTCTATCCTCATAGTGAATCCCCCAACTTTTAAAGTTTTTACCTAAAAGATTGCATACTAAACCTCTTACTTTTGGGTAAGGAAGGTGCAGGATATGTGAGTATCCCTAGATCATAGAATAAAGGTCGTTTTAAACAAAGACTTCCAGGGGCTACCACCCATTGGAACAGTACAAAAAATGGTATGAAGCTCCCATTTTCTCTCCAGAAGAGGCTTATGACACACATTGCCAGTGGCTATTTGATGGTCTAGCTTCTAGCAAAATTGCATAAGGTACTAATAAGGAAAACAAACAATAGCTCTTCTATAGCCAGAGCCAGAGGTTGAATTCACAAGCCTTCTCTACGGCTTAACCCAGTGATATATGCAGGCTTACCAATTCTCTGTGATGCCAGGGCACTCTACTGAGGGTGACATAGAGAGATGGTCTCAAAAAAAAAAAAAAATGAGCAGATGTGCTGCAGGGAAACTGGACTGAGACAGGCTTCTCTAGCATCACTATGTTCTTGGGACGTCTCTTTTTACTTGTCTGTGTACTTAACGTCTAGAGAATGGTCTGATGGGGAGAGAAGTGTTCACACCACCAAGGATTCAATAAGAAGGACAGAATTCACTCACAGGGACCCTGAAAAATCCTTCACACTGATGGCAGCATGCAGGCAAAATCAGGGAAAACAAATCAGGGGCAGTTGGCAGGCCTGGTGGTAACTGAGCCCAGGGGAGATTTGCATCCTCTCTGAGCCAACAGCACACCTTTCCTCCCCAGCCGGAGCAGCATCCTTTCTGAGCAAGCTCTGGTTCAGAGGCCAAGCCTGACCGTTCTTCCGATACCCAAGGAAAGCTCAAAAGTGGGACAGTGGGTGGGAGCAAGGAGGAGGCAGGGGATCAAGGCAGCAGGTAACGGCTGGTAGAGGGCCCAATGCAGTCAGCAGCACTGACCATCTTCTTCATGCTGCTCTTCCTGCTGCTCTGCTTCCTGGGTATGCTGGCCAATGGCTTCATTGTGCTGGTGCTGGGCAGGCAGTGGCTGCAGTGTGGCAGGCTGCTGCCCCTGGACGCCATTCTCATTAGCTTGGGTGCCTCTCGCTTCTGCCTGCAGTGGGTTGGGTTGGTGCACAACTTCTACTACTATTTCCACTTTGGCGAGTACACCAGGAATCTGTCCCGACAGCTCTTTGGCCTACACTGGTACTTCCTGAATTCAGCCAACTTCTGGCTTGGTGCCTGGCTCAGCGTCCTGTTCTGCCTGAAGATTGCTAACATCACCCACCCCACGTTCCTCTGGCTCAAGTGGAGGTTCCCAGGGGTGGTGCCCTGGCTCCTGCTGGGCTCTGCCCTGGTCTCCATCATCGTAACCCTGCTGTTCTTTTGGGGGAACCACACTCTGTACCAAGGATTTTTAATTAGTGAAGTTTCTGGGAATGTGACCTTTCTAGAGTTGAAGAAGAGGATGGAAATTCACTATTTCCTGCCCCTGAAAGTAGTCACACTTTCAATGCCTTTGTCTATTTTTCTGGTGTCAATGGCACTGCTGATTTGTTCTGTGAGGAGCCATACCCAGAGAATGCGGCAGAGCAACCATGCCCTGCAGGACCCCAGCATGGAGGCTCACACCAGAGCTCTGCAGTCCCTCATCTCCTTTCTCCTTCTCTATGCTCTGTCCTTTGTGTCCCTGATGATTGATGTTGTAAGATTTTTTTCTTCTGAGAACCAGTGGTACTGGCCCTGGCAGATTATAAGCTATTTCACCATATCTGTGCATCCCTGCATCCTTATCTTCAGCAATATCAAGCTTCGAGGCAAGTTCAGGCAGCTACTATCGTTGGCCAAGGGCTTCTGCGTGGCCTAGATGGCATAGTCTTCTACCCAGAGCTCCAGATAAAAGTCAGGGGAGGATGACACCCCTGTGGTGTGCTGATGACTACTGGCTCCTGCTGTGGGGTTCTCCTCTGGGACACGATACTGTTCAGATCAAGTACTGTGGGTCCCGATGACCAATACTGTCCAGAAGTTCAGAATGTAAAATATTGTCCTTTCTTCATGTTTGCCTCTCCTTTGTCATTTGGAAGGCTTCAGTCAAAAGTCTTAATTAACTGTGCCATGTTATCTCAACTGCCTTCTGGAGAGTTAGAAAATGTGTGTGTGTGCCACTGACCCAGAGTGTGGGTGGGGAAGCAGCAAGCTTCTTCAGGAACATGTAATGGTTACTTTCAGGATCACAAGGGACAGGTGGTTGTGCTGGGCTGTAAGTTTTAATCGCCTTTCACTGTATGAAGATTCTCTTCCTCTTCACATACTAGATACTCTGCTTTTACCTTAGTTAAGATTCCTGGAAGATTTCTTTATGCCACTCCATTTCCTTTTTCATTAATATTTCTATTGTTGTGCCTTGGATTTTCTTTTCGATGAAGTCTGAATATCTGTCAGACTTTTCTCTTTGTCATTCCTGTAGAAAAAGAGACTTTGTGATTTTCTCCTTTTAAAAATTGACTCTGGCACTTTTATTTTTCTCAAACAACTATCACAGAGCTACATGTGCATTAAAGAAATGTAGATTTTTTGTTTTGAAGAACAAAGACTCCAGAACTTGACTTAGTTTTTAGCTAAAAGTAATTGTAATGTGTTTTATAAAAGAATCATCTGATTCAAGTTTATGTTTCAATATTATTTTAAAGTAACATGCTCCAATTACTATGCAAACATTTTAGAAATAATTTTGGAAAACGTGTTGATTAGAGATGAGTCCCTCTAAGGCAGGGCTAAATGTTTTTGCTAAAATGTATCAATGTGCAAATTTCAGAGACCAGCTTGCAACTGGATTCCTGACAGGGAGAAATTATAATCTCCTCTGAGAGTGGAAATTTCCCTCTGATTAGCATAAATGCCACTGAGTGAATGCAAACTCATAATCTTTGGGCCAATGACCCAACATGTTTAAGTATTTGTATTTTAACATAGGTAATACATGTATACTTACATGTTTAAAATTTCAACATGTATTGAAGAGTATACACAGAAAATATTCCTCCTATTTTTTTTTCCTTCTGAGATGTTAGCAGTTTTGTGTCTGGCCTTCAAAAAGGTTTTGTTTTGTACCAAAAAACCACTAATACCTAACTAATAAATGAGTCGATTAACTTACACAGTGGTATATTCCGTATCATCACCTAGCTTACTAACCAACCCTAATAATTCATTAACCATGTTGTCTCTGTATCTTTCTACATAGAGACTGTACAATATATACTCTGGTCTGCTTCCATATTTTTTCCAGGTAACAATGTAGCAATGAATCTAGGAACTATGTATATGGGTGCACACATGGTATTTCCTTACTTTTATTTTAAGCATGGATGTACAAAATTTTTTTTAACTAGTTATCTGTTTATGGTCACTTAGGTTACTTCCTATCTTTTGCAATTCTAATAAAATATTGTAATGAATAAGTACTACATATGTAATCTTGCACATGCGCAAATTAACTTTCGAATAAATGCCATGAAATGGAATCACTGTGTCAAGTGGTATGTGCATTTTCTAATTTTGACAAATATGCTCTCCATAGCTTTGCATCAATTTGCTTTCTCACTAGCAATTTTTGAGGGGCTTATTTTCATGTTTTTTTTTTTTTTGTAAATTTGCTAGGTTAAAAAAAATAGCATTTTTGTGTTTGTAATTTGCACTACTCTTAGGAGTAGGACTTTATCATTATTCTGTATCCAGAGCCACATATGTTATTTCTGTGGACAGTCTACAGCTTTTCTGAACTTATTTTTTGACCTTTTTCATATTTCTTAGTAGGAGCTCTATCTATATTAGTTATTAGCTTTTTATATATCATATTTTTATCTGCTATTACGAGTAGCATAATGCTTCCCCACTCTCAGTGATTTTTTTTTTCAAGGTGAAACAGAACTTTATTTTATTTAGGACTTTGTCAAGAATTGTTCCCTATTTCAGAAAATGAAATCACAAATAGGAACACTTGTCAGCATATTTGGCTAATTTGGTAGTATATCTCAGTCTGCACTTGTAACTACCAAATCCACAGTGAATCTATAAATAGGTCCAAGCCAACTCCTTAACAAAATTTAAAATATTTTGAAATAATTATAGACTCATAAAAAGCTGCAATAGTGATACCGAGAGGTATCATGTACCCATCACCCAGCTTCCCCCAATGGAAATATCTTACATAAGTATAGTTCATTTTCAAAATCAGTTAAGTTGGTGTAGTCCATTCAGTGTTTCTTATTTTAACTTTACCTCATCCTAATGTTAATTTTAAAAGCTCTTTTATTAATGGTAGACTTACAGGGAAATAGGCAGATAGTGTAGAGTTCTGTAACTCTTTATCCAGCTTCCTCTTGTGGTGACATTTTATGTAGATGTGGTACAATATCAAAACTAGGAAAGTCACACTGGTACATTGCCATTAATGATTCTATAGACGTTATTTAGTTTTCACTATTTATTTATTTTTTTGAGACAGAGCCTCAAGCTGTCACCCTGGATAGAGTGCCGTGGCAAACAGCTCACAGCAACCTCCAACTCCTGGGCTCAAGCGAGTCTCTTGCCTCCGCCTCCCCAGTAGCTGGGACTACAGGCGCCCACCACAACGCCCAGCCATCTTTTGGTTGCAGCAGTCGTTGTTGTTTGGCGGGCCAGGGCTGGATTCTACCCTACCAGCTAGGTGTATGTGGCTGGCGCCTTAGCCCGTTGAGCCACAGGCGCCGAGCCAGTTTTCACTATTTTTTGAAACTTACATTTGTATGTGTATGTGTAATTCTATTTGGTTTTATTGCATATATAGTTTTTTATAGTTACAGTCAAGGTGCAGAACCATTTCATCACCACAGAAGAACTCCCACATTAGCACCAGCTGGTATTGTTATATCTTCCTTCACTGTGCCCTTCACATTTTTATTTGTTTGTTTCTATGTTTTTATATTGGCTTTTTCCATCCATAAATATTTGCTGATTTTTTTTCCTTTTTTTTTTTTTTTTGTAGAGACAGTCTCACTTCTATTGCCCTCAGTAGAGTGCTGTAGCGTCACACAGCTCACAGCAACCTCCAACTCCTGGGCTTAGGCGATTCTCTTGCCTCAGCCTCCTGAGTAGCTGGGACTACAGGTGCCCACCACAACGCCTGACTATTTTTCTGTTTTTGCAGTTCAGCCGGGGCCGGGTTTGAACCCGCCACCTTCGGCATATGGGGCCAGTGCCCTACTCGATGAGCAACAGGCACCACCCTGTTGATTTTATTATAAATAAACTTAGTTACTTCTGGAATTAAGCTCTGGAATTTCTTTTTTATAATATTAACAGAGATTTTTCTAATGCATAGAATACAACCCTCACTTTGATATCATAAAAAATTATCTCTTGTTTTCTTAAAGTACTATTTTGTTTTGATTTTTACATTTAAATGTTTTCCCCTTCTATAATTTATCCTGATAAAGGCATCATGTATCAGTGAATTTTATTTTTTTCAGATGATTAACTTGTTCTAATGTATGTGACTTTTTATCATATATTAACTATATATGTTAAATTATTCCTAGACTTTCTGTTCTGTTTTCTTGCCTTAGTACAAGCATGTGTCCTGAACACAGGATGCTAATTATTTTAGGTTTATAGTATGTTTGAATATCTGGTAAATTAGTCCTTCTCTATTAATCTCCTTTTTCGGAATTTTCTTGGATATTATTTAAAAATCATTTTTATATAGTCCCAAACAGAAATTTCTTTTTTTATAATATTAATAGAGATTTTTTTAAATGCATAATTTAACATGAAAAGGCACATATCTCCCTAATGTTGAGTATTCCTATGTTAAAATACAGTCTGTCTTTCCCTTTGTTCTGATTTCTTCTTGTATTATCTCAGTTGTGTTTTAATTTTTTCAAATATAGATCTACCACATTTCTTTATATGCATCCTTATAGATGTACTTAGTCCTTTATCCCTTAGTTTCCAATTTCCTGGAATGTTAAACGGGGTAATAGTTGCAAGGTTTTAAACATGTCACATAGGTACAATACTCATTATAGCTTTTAATAGTTATCATAATAACTCAAAATTAATACTGTTATTCTGATTATTTCATGGGTCTGCATCAGTATTAAGAGAAACCTGAATATGGCAAGGACTCTTCTAGTCATCAGCAAAGACTAGTTATTTTACTTTTTTCTTTCTCTGATACTTTTAGCCCCCATTTAAAAAATTTTACCAATTTTTTCCAGTTGTCAAACAAGGCAGAAATAGTGAGTGTGACTTAGATAAACAAAAGCCGATGATGATGACAAGAAATCACTGGGCAGGGACTCTGGCCCAGTGGTGGGTCCAGGGCTCACAAGAGGCTCACTGAAGGGTGTGCTTCTAAGAGAATAATTCACTCAAGTTGCATTTTATTTTAACACCAACCAATGGAGGTGAGACGAAAGAGCTAAGAGGATTTTTTTTAAGGTGTTTGAAAGTAGGAAAATAAAATATTAAGAGTTGCTAAATAACATGTAGCTTTAATCCTGAACTTTATTCTACCATATCATGTTGTAAAGGTTGCTATATCAAATTATTTTCTGATATATCCTTGTATTTGCCTTTGTGACTAGACACTAGTCTTTCGCTCTCTGGGAGGCTGCAAACCCTGTGAGGGTGGAACTGTGTGACATTTTATATTCACACTAGCAGATATAAGGATGTATTGGAAAACATTTCCATATAGCAACATTATGCAGCATGATGTAGCAGAATAGTTTCAAGATAGTGGCTGCAGTTAGGATGTATTGGAAATCAGATCAGATCTATTGGAAATGATCTGTCCATCCTAGTCCATCCTAGCTCATAGACTAAAGGCTTTGCCATCTTTGGCTGGGAGAATTGCCTAACAAGCCCAGTTCCTCAGTGTTAGGAAAACTTGTCTAAATGCCTATCTTCTCAATCAGCAGCAAACATCACAGTTCACCACTGAAGGTTCTATACAAGACATTTTATAAAGTGTAAAATTGTGTTTATATAAACCAAATTATACATTGCAACCAATTCACCACAGATTGTTTGAGAATTGATTTTTTTTGAGTGCTTGTGGAAAGGCAATACCGTGTGGGGAATGAGGTGGTGAGCCGTGGCAGGCACAGCTCTTCCCTCAGGGAGTTTGCAGTCTCCTGGGGAGCCAGGGACAAGTGTCCAGTCACACAAGCAAGTCTATCATTGCTACCTGGGGTAAGTGCTTTGAGGGGAAAGCACTGGGCCTAGCAATGGTAGTAATAGGAGGCAGTGGCTTCATTTGGAAGAGAGAGAGAGGAAAGGATGTGTCAGAAGAGAGAAGGATTCCCTCAGGAAGAGATGAAACGCACATGAGGTGACATTTTGAAATGTGCTCCAGGTGCTCACTTATGCTGAAGCCTGTCAAGAGCTTTTGCTCTCTGTATTGGTTTAGTCCTCTGGCTATGTGGAGGGACATTGCTGGATGGGGGAGATTCTGTTTGGGGTAGAAATAGGGAGAAGCAGAGAGTTCTACTGTCAGGATTCCAACATGTGTGTTCCCAGGCGTGTTCAGAATGGTTACAGACCAAGGTCTGTCATGCCCATTTGTTCTCTCCCTTGAGAGTCTAGAAACTTCTCCTAATTGCCCTCCTCCTCTCCCTCTGTTCTCCAGAGGAAGAACCATTCCTCATTGTGTGACCTTGGGCCCAGAGCTTTGCAGTCAGGGGCATGAAGCAGTGATGTATTCTCCTTGAAAACAACAAAGAAAAGGTCTGACGGCTTTCCTAGGCCAGTGCCTTTGGTGAGATTTAGACTCTGTTTTGTGAGTCACTATCAGAAAAGCAAACTTCAAGTCGCTCCCTAACCAGAGTGGAGACCTGTCTAACCAGGGTTTTGCCTTTTGAGACGTGGAAAGAGATCAGATGTGGGGCATTATCACAGACGGCCCTCAGAGAAAGCCTCGAGTAAGCGCTGCTTATCTTGCTGAGATGCCAGAGTTACTCAGATGGCAGAGTATCTTCTCATACTAAAAACAGAACAAACCACAAAAGAAACAGAAAAGTTAAAAGCACTTTGTCCACAGATACACCCTTTGTTCAATTCTCAACTTTAAGATCTGTTCATTCATTTTTACTTCTAACATTTGTCATGTTCGAAATAACTTCCAGTCTTTGTTCTCCAGCTTCCCAACTCTTTTAGGTTTGACACCCCTTCCAACCTTAAACTCCACCTGTTTTACAAAGTCTGCTCTAATTATGTACTATGTCATTATTGATTCACTTGCTCCTTCCATTTAATCATAAAATAGAGAGTTTTTTGTTCAAGAAGAAGAAAAAAAATGATGCTATTTATCTTTGTCTCAATTAGTCTCGTGTCAAAAACCCCGCTATCCTACCCTTGCATGTAAGGCAAATTTCTTGGCCTTGTTTTCCAAGCCCTGCTATATCCACCCCTGTTTCTGGGCTTAGCTGCTCCTTGAGTCTCCCCCAAATGAAATCTTTGCTCTAACCAGACTGGGTTGCTTCTTCTTCCCCAGACACACCTTCCCTTTTTCTACCTCTTCACCTGAGTGATGTTGTTCCCTCTCTTACCAGGAATGGACCCGTATGTCTCCACTCCCTCATTTATCCATTTGCAACCATTTTTCAATGCACAATTTAATTTTTTCTTCCCCTTTAATTCCTTTGTAAATCACATGAGTTTCTCCTGTCTGTAGGGAAATTCCAGGAAGCAGATAGGGATAGATAATCTCTATCTTGTATTTAACAATTAGCCAAATGTTGCAAATGTTGGAATTTTTTTGCAAGGTTGGGTTATAGTAATTTCTTTCTTCAGATATATATATGATTTACAGCTTCTATTTCCAAATAATCACCAGGTTGTGCGGAAGGACTGCATCTCATACTGGGCTTCTTGTGTCTCCTGCAGCACCAGGCAAGTGTGCTGCATGCATAGATTATGCCGCGGGTTTGTTTACTTATTGGTTTTTCTTTTCAAGACCGGTGTGATGTCCCAAGCCTAGTGACACTCTCAGCACTTGGGAGGAAGGAAGTTGTAATAATACCAGTGATGATGGGAACCAGGGTTGAGCACAGAACTGATGGTCATTAAAAACAGCATTTGATTGATTACAGATAGGAAAATTGACATTTGGGACAATGACAAAACTGATTATGGAAAATATGCTGATTCACTTAATCAAAAAATATTTAAAATTTGTTAGGTGTAAACTACTTTCAGTCTTATTGAGAGAAGGGCAGAGCTACAAAGTACATTCCAGAACATAATAAATTATTTATTCATGTCTTCAAAAGCAGCAAAGAATGTGTCTTTCCAACACACACACATACATGTGTGTGTGTACAGTGCACAATTACTTTATCCTCTAGTACAAGTTTTCTTGCTCTTAGGGAAAGGGCTCCCTTTTCCTTTTCTGAGTTTTTATGCATTTATCTCACTGTACAACTGACTTCTTACTCAGCACTAAACTCAGAGTACTAGGAGCACCGCTATGCTACAGCCCAACATCACAGTCTGGTGTGGGTGACATGCACACAGGCTACAGGGTTCACATGTTGTGCAGGTATGTGATGACTGCTGTATCCATGGCAGAATTAGCTAGACCCACAACCCAAGAGTCAGCTTCCTGTGCCACACAGAGGCTTGGGCTTACCACTCAAATAATGCAGGGGGTCACAGATGGCCATTGTTGTCAGCAGTAGGAACTTTTTTCCCCAAGGTCCTGTGAAAAGATCTGGGTCCCACATGGGGCAAGGGAGATGTTCTTCCCTCTGAGGAGGAAGTGTACCAGCACCTGGGGCCCCAGTGGAGGAGCAACAGATGGGCACAACTGAGAGGCTGCAGAGGAAGAAGTATATGAGCAAGTGGAGACCCGTTAGGAAGAACTTCCCTCACCCAGGTCATGTTGTCCTTCCCAGGGAGGAGGTAGGTCAGGTTACCAGAGCAAAAGATGAATTAGAGAGCCAAACCAGAATCAGGGGTCACAGCCTGGTGCTCAGCAAAGGACCTTGAGTAGGACTGCATGTGTTATATGCTTTCTCCATTAAAGTGTGAACTTCCTGATGTCAGGGGTATTTTCTGATTTCTTTTATACAAAGCTTCCTAACAAATGTTTTACCATAAATAATTTTTGTTCAGTGTGTGAATAAACATGTTTAATGTGGATTTGAGGATTATCCTCTGATCCCAAGATTTAGAACGTATGTGCTGAGATCCTCCTTCTCTGTATTACTCAGGCTGGGGCCAGTGGCTCTTTCTGCTTCTCTCATAATCCAGGCTGGATCAGGACAGACAGAAAAATCACTCAGCTTGTTCTCAGGATACTGATTAGTCAAGCTTAGTTCGACATTGATAGGATCAGAGACTCATTGTTGAACATTCTATCCACTGTAATTATGTCTCAACTTCTTGACTTCATGCTGATTCCTTAGTGAAATGCTGGTGTTTGAATGTTAAAAGTCAGTGATTAATAAAAGATGAATGCCCTCATCACTAACTTGCAATGACAATATTTGGAAACTGACAGTGCCCACAGATGAAGTCAGTAAGGGTGTGCCTCCAAAATCCTTTGAGCCTTGTTGTGGGTAAACCCTCCTGTCATGGTAAACACGTCTTAGCTCTTGGAACACTTCTTGTTTCCTTTGTTGTTCTTTAGCCTCTATCAAAGAATATAAATGTCATTTGTTTTCTTAGTTCATATGTACTAAGAGAAGTTTGTGGTCTTTATTTTAATGTGTGTTAATGACGAGTCCCTCTAGCTCTCAGTTCAATATTCATCTCTTGTGTCTCTTTTCAACATGGTAGGAGAAGGTAGTGCTGATGGCTATTATGAAAATGTACACAGAGAAGAGTCTCCTGCTGGAACAGCCCTTCTGGATGCCATAGGGGAGGCTTGAGAAGAAAAGAAAAAACTTGAGATAATATGTGTTGCCCTGTGCTGGATATCAGGGCAGTGCTCTCAACAATGGCTAAGCATCAGAATCACCTGGGAAGGTTTGCAAACTTCAGTAGGCTACATCACAGTCTTGAGTAATTAAATAAGAATCTCAGGTTGGTAAAACAAAGAAATTAGTATGTTAGTAACTTTTAGTGTTTCTCGTGCAATTATAATGTGTAGCTATGTTTAGGAATCAACATTTTAGGGAAAATATTTCACTTTATTTTTGAAGTTTTAACATACTACTGACTGGCAATTTTACGTACAAGCTATTCCATGTTATTGGCTATTCTGCAATTGGATATGAAAGTGAAATGAAGCTGATACATCCTCTATATGGTACCATTGCTTTATCTAGGGATAACTCCTCTTAGGTATATAGAACAAGTAAAATTTTGCAATAAAGTAATTCAACAGAGGCCTAATTTTGTAAAGTCTGTCTTTACTTGATGTAGCTTGTGAATTATCACTAAGATGAAAAGTATATAAGAATTTGCTTGAACCTCATTTTGGTCTTATTTTTAGAACATAGTGATGTTTCAAGCAAAGGATCAGTTAACCAGTAATCTTTCTAATGTGATTTTTTTTGTTTGTTGCATTAATATCAATAAATTAAGAAAGTTCTTTCTATCGCTAGTGGTAACTTCTTCTCATGGTAAAGTTTTAGCATAGTTTTTATATAATTGCTCCATTTGGCAGTGTTATAAATTAGTTTGAGAAGCAAACTAAATCAAACTCCTTGAACCCAAATAAAAAAATTTATTGTTAAAAATTTAATCCATCACTTTGCTGATACTAAGTTTAATAGACACCTGAAATATTTGTATAATTTGCCAAGGTTGGTATAATATCATTTTAAATCTGCCCTTCTTCAAAATAACCTTCACTATCAGATTATATTTTATTTATGTTTTGCTGTTTTAGTGGTCTAATATCAGATTCATAACTGTTTTCCAGTAAACTATCACTACAAAATATTTCAAAATCACTCAGACAATGAGATAAAGTACCTGAGTATAATTCATTGAAAGAATCTCCACCATCATGGTGAAGAATAGCAATTCTACTATTGCTAAAGTTTCAGTATTCAAAACCTGAATATCTAAAAAGATAATATTTTTATGATAAAGTAAATACAACTGAAGATGATCAAGAAAGCTTTTTACTGTATCCTACACTATCCTGTGTTTTAAAAGTTGCAATAGTTAATGCAGGTGCAAACACAGGTTAACTTGTGATCAATCTTTGGGCACAAAAAACATGAGTTAACTCATGACTGGTTAACAATGTGTTAAGGCATTTTTTAAAGAGAGTAATATGTTTTAAGATGATTTTAGAAGAGTCTTTGATGAAGAATGATCTTTGGAGTTAACCTTATTCTGTGTTTGAAAAGTTGAATGGAAGAAAAAGTATACAATGTACTCAATACTACTATGAAATCAATATATAATTGCCTACACACTCATACGAATGGCAAAACATAACTATAGTCCAGAAAGTGGAAGGGAAGAGGAGAGAGAGGGGAGAGGAGGGAGGATATGGGAGGAGGGAGAGTATTTGGGGGGACCTCACCTAATGTGCATGATGCAATGGTACATTTCCAAACTATTAAGAAATGAGTATAATTGTGATGGATGTGTTACTTAATTCAATGTAAGCATTTCACATTGTATGTCAAAGCAGTACATTGAACCCCCTTAGATGCATCAATGTACAAAGTTATGATTTAGTAAAAAATAATAATGAAAAAAGAAAAGAAAAAGAAGTTGAGACCAAGAGAACTTAAACAGTTTGCATCAAATCACACTATCAATCAATGAAAAAAAATATCCTCAATATCTTGCCTTTTGTGTGCTGGGTTTCCTCTTAGCTTTAATTTTAACAGGTCTAGTCCAAAAATAATGTTTTAGAATATCTTATATCCAAATTCTAAACCTTATAAGAACTAGGAAGTATCAAGTGAAACAACGTATGAAAAATCCCTTCATGAACTTCAGAACATGATCATTTGTATTACAGATACAAGACATGAACCATAGAATCAAAAGAAATAGAAATGATAGCAATTGAACCCCAGTCTTTCTCACAGGGTCAGAGTAGGACAGAGCAGTGGGATTCCATCCATCTTCTGGCACTCTGAGTTAGTTGGACCTTGACCCTGTTCCTTCTTTCACTTCTTCTGTGGCCAGAGGAGTCACTATAGAATTCGCTAAAAATAGAAAGTGGCTTTGACATTCCCCAGCTGCTGGGTTTCTGAGCCCTGCACCTGGAAGCTGATGGCTTTTTGCTGAGCCTATTTCTCTTGTCAGCACCAAGCTTTGGTATAAAAATATGACTCCCGAGTGTGGTTGAAATTCTCAGCACTGAAAGGAATAAAATGCAAAATGAGAATCATAAGAAGGAATAAACATTGGCCAGAACTTGATGGCTCATCCTTTCAACCTCACCATTTTCCTCAACAAACAAAGAATCAGACTCAGAGAACAGAAAGGATTGGCTGGAGGTTGCCAACTGGTCTGCTGCAGGACTGCAACTGAATGTGGAATCTGAGGACCACAGGACTCATTTTCACCTTGTGACTTTTGGCTGTGTGATGATTCATGTGAAGTGTGTCACAGTAGCTTGTGGGGATAACAGGTTTGCTTTAGTGGTGGAAAGGAATAATGTCAGAGAAGTTTTAGTGTTTGGAATGTGGACTCTGGAAGGGCCAGTTGGAGGCTTTGGACAACCACTAGGTTCTGCAGGGAGCCAGGATAAAGTGTGCTTTGTGATGGCCAGGTCAGTAAATCAGCTTAGCTCTTTCAGTTTCTGTGTGTAAAAGGGAAACAGCCTTCCCCTAGTTTTAGGGGAAGGTAATGGATAATAGTGAACATCCTTGTCTGGTTCCACTTATAAGTAGAAATGTTTTCAGTTTTTCCCTATATAATATTGGCTGTGGATTTACCATAGATGACTTCTATTCTATCAGTTTTAAAAATGTCCCATCTATGCCTATTTTCTTAAGTAGTCTTATCAGTACAGGATGCTAATTTTATCAAATGCTTTTTCTGAATCATTTGAAAGGATCATATGGTCTTCATTTTTGCTTCTGTTTATGTGATGAATTGTGCTTATGGATTTGCATACGTTGAACCAGCCTTGCGTCCCTGGGGTGAAGCCCTCCTGGTCATGATGTTTTGTATTTTTGATGTGTAGCTGAATTCTGTTTGCTATGATTTTATTCAGTATTTTTGCGTATATATTTATTAACAATATTGGGTTTGTAGCTATTTTTCTGTTGTTGTTGAGTAATACCCTTCATGGTAGCTTCAAAGAAAATGAAATACCTTAAAATATATCTAACAAAAAATGTTATGGATTTCTACAGAGAGAGCTATGAAACCCTGAAAAAAGAAATAGCAAAGACATTAGCAAGTGGAAGCACATACCATGCTCATGGCTTAGAAGAATCAATATTGTTAAAATCTCTATGCTACTCAAAGCAATTTACATATTTAACACAATTCTCATTAAAATACCACATGTCATACTTTGAAGAACTTGAAAAAATGGTTATTTGTTTAGTGTGAAACCAGAAAAAAATCTGAATAGCTAACACACTTCTACATTATAAAAATAAATCTAGAGGTATCACAGTAGTAGATTTCAGATTATATTCTAAGTCTTTGATTATATACCAAAACAGCATGGTACTGGCATTAAAAATAGAGACATAGATGTATGGAACAGAATAGAGAACCTGGAGATGAAACCAGTCTCAAATCCTCATCTGCTCTTCTATAAACCAAACATAATCATACACTGGGGAAAGGAAAAGTGCAGGAAAGCTGCTGTTTAGCCCAGGTTAGCAAATCCAAAGTGCCTATTAAGTGGGCTGAGGAGAGATTTAGGCTCTCCACCCTGTGGGGCTTGAGAAATCATTAGAGGCCTCCACTCTCCATCTCATATAGCCATATCAGTATTGTGATTAACATATTATACCCCAGAAGATCATCTGTTCCTCAGACAATATTCAGAAAGATATATATACTGCTTTGTTTTTGGTTTTGTGTTGTTTTGTTTTGTTTTTTGTTTTTAATTTCAACATTTTCTCTATAGATTTTTCTTTTCTTTTTTTCTTTCTTTTATTTCTTCATTTTTCTATTTTAAATATAATTTTCCATTGTTGCCTTTTTAAACAATTAGAAATTCATTTTTGCTAGTGTTTCTACCCCAATTATTTGTTTTTTCCCACAATTTTATCCCATAAAGTTTTCAATTTGCTTGTTTTGGTTTGATTTATTGCATTTTTGTCTTTCCTCTCTACTTGGTGGAGGTGGGGTACTGTGTCCAAATAGCTGGAAAAGAGCTGCTGACCTCAAGGGAACCACCTAACCCAGCACCCCCAGAGGTTGGGTGTTCTTAAGGTTGGGTCAATTTACCCTACTGTACACCTATATTGCTCCTGTCCCCCTCTTTCTGTGCCTCTCTTCTTTTTGTCAATATTTGTTTCTATCCACCCTCTCTCCTTTCTCCTTTTTCTTTTCTTTTCTTTTCTTTTCTTTTTTCCCTTCTTGCTCTTCAATCTTCTCACCCTTCTTGTCCTGTACCAAAGGACTCATTGAAACCCTAGTCCAGAGGCATGGCAACTTAAAGAGCAAAAGGAAGTGAAAGGAAAAGTAGGGCAA
>CAUYON010022945.1:0-18980 GCA_963573935.1 Arctocebus calabarensis | reverse complement strand
TATAGTGATCAAGAAAATGCCATGAAGGCTAACTGTAACAGTACGATCAAAACATTTCTGAATGTATATGAATCGTGCCCTATGATTGCACCAATGTACAGAATTATGATTCAATAAAATTATAAAAAAAAAAAAAAGATTTCCCGAAAAACATCTCTTCTGTTGATTTCTAAATAACTATAGAAGCACTAATACTTTGTATTTCTAGATTTATCTTGTATTTAAGAGTGTATGTTTCAAAATACCTTTGTTAGAGATGCACAGTTGCTCAAGAAAGTCACTAAAATAATTTAAAAGTGCAAGTAATGTTTTAGCAAGTTAAAAGAAAGTTAATTAAGGGCAGCACCTGTGGCTCAGTGGGTAGGGCACTGGCCCATATATGCCCAGGGTGGTGGGTTCTAGCCTGGCCCTGGCCAAATTGTAACCAGGAATGGCCGGGCATTGTGGCGGATGCCTGTGTTCCTGGCAGCTTGGGAGGCTGAGGCAGGAGAATCGCCTGAGCCCAGGAGCTGGAGGTTGCTGTGAGCAGTGACAGAACTCTACGGAGTGCAATGGAGTGAGATTCTGTCTCTATTTTTTAAAAAAGGAAGTTTATTAACAATGTGCACATCAAGCCAGGCCCTATTGTCATGACTACCGTCTCCATGGAAAGTAGTTTTGAGTTTTATATACAAGTTTGAGGAGTATCATCTGCTTTTTTTTGAAAATTTCCTAAGGTCTGAATTAACTATTCTCAATACTCACTTGCAAAATTTTATTCTGCCTCATTCCCATAATTGGCCAGGTCAGCCTGTCACTATTGATTGATGACAATGGCTAACATTTGCTTGCCTGTACCTATTTTCCTTCCTATATTTAATTTACATGCCAAGGAGAAAAATTGGGAAAATATTCATTTGAAAACAGGTTTACTATTCTTTGTAACATACTTCTCATTCCCACCATGGACCAATCTTGTCTGCACTCTCCTTGACAACAGACAGCAGTTTCTTAAAGGTCCTCCTCCCCAAACCCTGTCATCACTACCACCATGCCTGGTAAGACTATTATGAGGTGAGATTGGGTCAGGCCCCGGGGCAGAGAAGACCCCTCTCCCCACCAGGTCAGCATGGTCTGATTTTCCAAGGGAACAAGGGTTCAAGAACATCTTGGGCAAGGCTGAGAAATGCCAGACCTGGGCCCCAGGGAGGGGCAGAGTTATTCTGGGATGGGAGCATACACATGAGCGTACACCCTCTTGTGTGTGTTCTTCTACTTACTTTTTTTTTCTTTTCATAAATGGGTTGCCCACTCATTTATGAAGTACTATTCTATTTATATAGAGATTTGAAAATTTCAATTCACTCTGTGATTAACATCTATGCAGAACTCATCAGAAACTACCTAATTTTATGTCTGCATATACTGATGAAACAAGTGATAACAGAATATTTTATTTTGATTTCATTAGCAAAATAAAATATTGGCATATTATAGTATGATTTATTTATTCACAAGTATGTGTGTAGCTATTAATATAAAGACACTATGAGATAAACATTCAAAAAATCAAGTACAGGAGCCTACAAAACAAACACACATAAAAGGAACTTTTACTTTCTTATCCTGCCATTTAAAGTATAGCATTAAATGAATGTATCTCATTGCTTATTATTAGAGTGATGTTTCCCTATAATTATTTCTGAGATTGCTTTTGGGTGTTGCACATATCTATTAGGTTACACAAGATATGATGTGAATAACAGATCACTTAAAAGTTTATAACAAGACAGAAATTTACTGTGGTTGGAGAACCCTTGTTTTGTTGTCAGCCTTACAAGTATTAAATCCTCACAAATTCTAATCAATTAATTATTTATTTATTTATTGCAGTTTTTGGCTGGGGTGGTTTTGAACCTGATATGGGGTCTGCGCCCTACTCCTTGAGCCACAGGTGCTGCCCAATTCTTATCAATTCTTGCATTAATTTATAATATGCAGTTTGGGAAAAAGTTAGTTAGAAATTTAATCAATGACGTAGAAATGTTATTTTGGAGAATGAAACAAATCCAGGTTATAATTAATATTCAAACCCATTACCTTAAAAAAAATTACCTTAACTTTCACTGTGTTTGGACAGCCATGTAAACGATGTCTTAGTGTCATTTATATGTAATAATACACACAGGTTGCTGAGGACCAGTATTTTTCAGATAACTCTCTACAAATGTTCCTTCATCTCTGTGTGTCTCCATGGGGTTTTTTAAATAGTTTCTTCTTCAAATATGAGAGGAGGGTACATGATTAACTCATGGTAAATTGGTAAGATTGCTCTGTGTTGTACACATTTATGTACATTTGGAGGGCTTTAGCTGTCATCCCTTTCAGGGTGATAAATGCATACCATTTATAGTGTTTTACAATCGCCCCCAGGCAAAAGAGCGCTGTCTGAGAAAGAGGGGAATTAGAACTGATGGGTTCAATGTTGTCATTTATTTACCTTTTCTTTCAGGTGGACAAATTGCATGATTTACCATGAGCCGATAAAAGCTTAAACCAACTAATAATAACTTAGTGGGAATTAACCAAAGGTCAAATTATAGAAACTTGTAAGTAAATGGCAATATTCACACTTCTTCAAAGTAATCTTGCAGTGGAATATACAAAAGGTGAAGTAACCAGCAAAAATACAATTGATAATGTTTTTTTTTTCCCAAATAGAAATGAATTGTGTGTATTTTAGCACAGAAGGATGTGGGAAAATTTTGAGTTACTGCAAGACAGAGATTCATCTAGAATGCCAAACTTGGACAACTTCCCATTGTTAGTGTAGTTTGTTTGCTTTCTCATTCTTAAACTTTTTCTCACAAACAACATGAAACAAATTCACATTATAATTAAAATTAATGCTAATGTGTTTAAAAATTATTTTTTATGCCTCAATGGATTTATATTTTAAAAAAAGCAAAGATTGCAAACAATC
Organism: Arctocebus calabarensis; assembly: GCA_963573935.1. Classification (NCBI taxonomy): domain Eukaryota; kingdom Metazoa; phylum Chordata; class Mammalia; order Primates; family Lorisidae; genus Arctocebus; species Arctocebus calabarensis. The sequence continues at coordinate 16,018 of CAUYON010022945.1, read as the reverse complement.
GGATGAATAGATACCCAAAATTCCAGTGGATAGCACATGGTGAGTACAATCCTTTTCCTTCCCACCTTAATAACACTTCGCTCCCAGACTTCTACTATTAAACATATTATTCCACTGGTTTCTATGTTATCAGGCAACAAAGAATCATTTTTCACCATTTCCTGTATAGTAACTTCTCCCTTTTCTTAATTAATTTATTTACTTTGTACAACTCTTTTTTACTGATACAACTAGATACACATTTATGGGGAACATTATTTTTTGATATTATGTACATGCATGCAGTGTATAATGATCAAATAAGGGTAATTTGGAAATCTATCACATCAAATATTTATCCTTTCTTTCTGTTGATAATATTCAATATCTTCTTTCTGAGCTAGCAACAAGAATTTCCTATAAATTTTCATGACTGTTTCTTACAAAGTCACTGAAAATTATCCTCCCAATTACTTACCTTACTTGTATGGAAAGATAAATTGTAGGGGAATTTGTCTTCCATAGATACTTTCAGAGTACTTTCATGCACCATGGTTTCCCAACATCTTTTCTTTTTAAAGTAAATTTTTTCACCTAAATTTGAGGCTACTGGGTTTATAGATACTTTCTTATTTTTATAAATTAATTTTAGGGTTTGGATCATAAAGAATATGAATAAAGATTAATTATAAAATTCTCAAAAATATTAGATGAAATAATAGACATTAAGGAATCTAAAAAATCCTAATAAAAGCAGCCAAGAAAATGAAGAAAAATTTAAAAAATATTTAGCAATAAAATGAATTATGTACGAGTAACTAAAAATATACAATATACATATAATTATAATAGTAAAGGAAACAAGAAAGAAAGAAAACAATGTAGCAAAACTTCCATTCCCATATTAAAACACTCAAATTTAAAAATATATACCTTAAGATAGATGTATATCCTATGCATATGATATATGTGGATCTATAAAAGCATATGTTTTATAAATGGAAAAGTTTATCCAGAACATCTGTAAGACATGAGGTACGTAAACTATCAAATATTACAAGTTTTAAAAAATGAAAACACTTTTAGGAAAGAGTCAAATCATTTTTAAGAAAATACATTTGGGTGGCACCTGTGGCTCAAAGGAGTAGGCCGCTTGGCCCCATATACTGGAGGTGGCCAAAAACTGCACAAAAAAAAAAAAAAAGAAGAAGAAGAAGAAGAAGAAAATAGATTCATGTTGTCATATGACTTATTAGCAACATTTGACACAACAGACCTCTCCATGAGAGCTCTATGTTATAGAACCTCATTGAGACGACAGAACTCAATGAGATACACAAACATTCCCAGGCTTATTCATTGCATAGATCAGTAGTTTAAAAATAATAATGCACTTTACCAAAAAAATCAATAGATTTAAGACAATCACAAAGTGTAACATGGTTTCTGTGACAAATTACAATTGATTTTAAAAGTTAAAGGAAAAACAAAAGAAATAATAATAGTTTAGACAATTAGAGAATAGCAAAGCTAGAATTATTTTAAAGCTATCATATATCAGGCAATGTGGTTAATTTTGGAATAGTAGATAAAGTGGCAATTTGGAAAATAATAGAGTTCCAGAAAGAGATTCATAGTCATATAACACATACAAATGACACAGGACTTTTGGTGCCCCAACCAGCTCAGCAGAGCTGAGTTTCTACCTTGGTGATGTTGGAGGCCTCAGTCAGCTGAGGAGCCAGCAGGCTGACGATAGGCAAGGAGAGGAGCCTCCAACCCCCACCGGAGGCTCTAATATCCAAAAGGCCTGGACAACTAACTGCGGGGGAGATACCGGTGCCTTGGTGTCTTCTTCACTTTACACTTAGGAATAAATACAGAACCCCCATTTCCTATGCCTAGGTCAGTTTCATGTGAATGTCCTAGGCCTCAATTCCATGAATGGACTGTGTTCATTCATTGATACATTCATTCCCCTTGCCCCAGTGGAAGGGACTATGTTCATTCATTGATACAGTCATTCACCTTGCCCTGGCAGAAGGGACTGTGTTCATTCAATTCCTGGCCAAAGAACCCATGCAATCCTAGACAAACAGCCTAGAAGGAGAGATGGGGAGAGATCGGGAGAGAAATGGAGAGAACTTTTCGCTCCTGACTTGAGTTCTTTCTCTCTACTGGGAGCTTTAGTGTTTTTGTTTCTGTATTCTTTTCTGTAAATAAATTCTGTCTTACTACTGATCTATGGTCCATGGATTTATTATTAAAATCACTGAAACAAAGAACCTGAAATTCTGGTATCAGATTTGTCGAGCAGGAGAGAAGACCGAGTTATGGTAACATATTTGGTGGCCCGTCCAGGGACAGCAGATGGAAAGAAGACATCTGTGGTAAGTCATTGGACCTCTTACCTCTATCCTGCTTTTCTCTGTACCTATCCTACTGGAGATGAATAAATTCAGTGCCCACCAGCCTGTACACACACATAGTGCTGATGCTGACCTCCAGGTCACCGGTAAGAGGCTGTTGGGAAGCAGACTTTCTAATTCCCTTTGGCTTCTGAAAGGAGGCAAGGGGACTTTTGAAAGAATGTTGAACCTATTTGCTGTTTATTTCTTTTCCCTTGTTGAGAGCCGATTAAGGAGGTAGCACTAAGACATCCTGGAGTCTTCAGCGATGGTTCTGACACCAGGACTTGGAAGGCCTTTGAAAAATCATGCTCTCCCAGCTTCTACTATCTTCTCTTCTCTTCCATGGTCCCAAATTTTGTCTTATCTCTGTAGGCTTCTTCTAGTTCTCTTCCTCTCTGATAGTATATATGCTTTGTTTGAATGTAAGTAACAATTTTTTATATAGTTAATTTTGTAAGGGTTTTCTGGTATTTTTTAGAAGTGTGTATTAGATATTTTAAGGGGCTTTGAATGTTGTAGGTGAGTTGAGAGTTTTTTCTTTGATGTTTTTATGTGTTTTGTGTCCTTAAAAACACAAGAGCTGACCTCGTTAAAGAGAAGTCAGCCCCAAAAGGAATTCAGGCGAAAGGACTCCCCTGTGCAGTGTGTCTGGGCAACCAGAGGCCTGGTGAAGAGAACCCCAGGATGACGTCCCAAGGTGAAAATGGCCCCGAAACTTGGCTAACACTCAGTCTCTTGACAATAAAGAAGAGCAATGAGAATGACCCTGGGTATTTGATTTCTTCCGGTGTGGGGAAGTTGAAGATAATTTTAGGTTTCTCTAGGACTTCGGCTAAGTGCAACTAATTGTGATACAAAAAGTTTTGAAGGGGCTCTCAACTCAACCCTGATCTGTAACTAAATTTATTAGCTACCTTGCTAATCTTTGGGAAAGAAAGTGAAGTTGGAAAAGCATAGCATTTAACACCAAGACCTACTCATGCCAAAGAGCCTACTTTCCTTTTTGTTACAGGGAATTCAGAAAAAGTTTGCACAGATTCTATAGAGTTAAATGTGCAAACAGCACACAGCCATTTTCTCCAGGATGGGGCTTATCCCCACTTTGATTGATACTCTGAGGAGAGTGGGGGTAAGGGGCAGAAAGGGGTGGAATACATGCATCAGGTGGGACCAGGCTCCCTGATACCTGATTTCTTGGAGCTGTGCTGCCAGCTCGTTATAAGCACAGGAGAACCAGTGGGCTTGAAGCACTACACTGGTAAGAGTGGCTAATTCCAGACAAGTACAGGGGCTGAGGAGGCCACTCTCCTCAGGTCTCTTCCCCAAACATTGGAAGGGTGCTTCCTTTTGTTGGGCCAGAAGGCTTCTTGGGTTGGTCAGGGGACACTTTATCAACTCAGGAATATGGGGTGGGATTGATTAAGACGCTGGACGTTTGTTCTTTCTCACAGGTGGGTAACATTTCTCTTGTCAAGAGAATACCCGGCTGGGCTATATTCTGGAGCACTGGGACATGTTTGACCCCCAGACGCTGAAAAAATAATGTATGGTTTTCTTCTGCACCCAGGTCTGGCCTAAGTATCAACTCTCCACTGGTGAACAATGGCCCCCAGAGGGTACTCTTAATTATGACACCATTTTTCAGTTAGATACCTTTTGTAAACAGGAAGAAAGGTGGTCTGAGGTGCCCTATGTACAAGTGTTCTTTTCCCTCCGGTATGATCCCCAACTGTGTAAAACCTGTCAGATAGATTCTGTTCTCTTGGCTGTAGTCACTTCCCCAAATGGTCAGGGTTTCTGGAGGGAGACACCATTAGCACCTAGTTCAAACCCTCCATCTACTTCTCCTGCACCTTCCTCAATGTGTTCAGAAAACCCCAGGAGAGAGACTGTCCCAAGAGCTTTTTCTGGTCCCACTGCAACTCCCAGAAGGCAACCTTATCCTTCTCTGTGTCCCTTGGTTGAAACTGCGGGTGGTGAAAGGGGAAGTGCGCGAGTATACACTCCATTTTCTCTAGCAGATTTAAAACAAATTGAAGCTGATTTAGAAAAATTTTTTGATGACCCCAATAAGTACATAGATGTTCTCCAAGGGTTAGGGCAAAGCTTTGACCTCTCTTGGAGAGATATAATGCTACTACTAGATCAAACTTTAACATTTAATGAAAAAATGAAGTCCTGGATGAAGCTAGGAAGTGGAGTGATTTGTGGTTCATGTCCAATACTGATGGCAGTATGTCTCCTGGGGAAATGGACAGGTACCCCATGGGAAGACAGGCAGTTCCCCTTCAGGATCCCAAATGGGACCCTAAGAAAGAAGGTGACTGGTGGTGTAAACATTTTCTAACATGTATCCTAGAAGGTTTATGTTGGTCCAAGAAAAAGCCTGTGAATTATGCCAAGTTGTCTACTATTTGCCAGGAGCAAAACGAGAATCATTTAGCCTTTCTTGAGAGGCTTAGGGAGGCAATGAGAAAACACACCTAATTGACACCTGACTCCATGGAGTGTCAGATTATTTTAAAAGACAAATTTCACTCAAGTGACTCTAAACATTCAAAGAACACTCCAGAAATTGGCTCTAGACCCATATCATAACCTGGAGAATCCTCTTAAAATGGCCACTATAGTCTTTTGTAACCAAAATCAGGAGAAAAAGGAAGAAAAAGAGAAGGGAACAAAAAAAGAATGACAGGTCTAGTAATGGCACTCTGACAAACGAGCAACCTTCAGGGGCAGAGAGAAACCAGAGGAGCTAAAAACAGAGGAGTGCTTCCAATGTGGTCAGACTGTCCACTTCAGAAAAGACAGCCCCCAGCAGCACCACTGGCGGGGCAAGCCACCTGGCCCCTGTCCAGAATGTAACGATGACCACTGGAGGGTAGCCTGTCCCCAGAAGCAAAGGCCTTCTGGGACAGTGACCCCATCTGTGCCCAAACTGGACTGAGGGTGCCCATGGCTCCAGCTTGTGTCATCACCACTCAAGAGCCCTGGGTTTGCCTTATAGTGGAGAACCAAGACATAAAATTTCTTTTGGAAACTAGAGCAACCTTTTCTGTATTTCTCGCTAACTCTGGTCTTTTATCTCGCAAAAAGGGGGTGTCTGGAAAGCTGATTACCAAATTTTTCTCCCAGCCATTAGGCTGCAATTGGGATGACTGGCTGTTCTCTCATGCTGTCCTAATCAGACCTGAAAGTCCTGCTCCCCTTTTGGGGAGGGACATACTAACTAAAGCAAGAACAACCATTTATATGAATATGGAACAGGAACCTATATTATGCCTTCCCTTATTAGAGACATAAATTAACCCAGAAGTATGGGCTATTGAGGGATAGGTGGGAATAGAAAGATATGCTCAACCAGTCCAAATTAAGTTAAAGAATCCCGCTATCTATCCCAATCAAAAACAATATCCTCTAAAAACAGACGTTAAGAATGGACTAATACCCATAATACAGAATCTAAAGCAACAGAAAATATTAATACCTTCTAAGAGTCCATGTAACACTCTTATTCTAGGAGTGCCAAAGCCAAACACAACTTGGAGAGGAGTCCAAGGTCTCCACATTATAAATGAAGCCATCATTCCTCTCCATCTTGTAGTTCCCAGTCCATATACTTTATTGTGTCATATTCCTGAAAAGGTTGCCTATTTCACGGTCTTAGACTTGAAAGATACCTTCTTTTATACTTTTACTAATTGGGTTGAAGTATTGCCTTGTAGGACGGAAAAGGCCCAGGAAGTTGTAAAGGCTTTAGTACATGAGACCATCCCCAGGTTTGGACTTCCTCGAAATTTGCAAGTGATAATGGTCCAGCCTTCAGGGCAACAGTAACACAGGGAATATCTAAAGCTCTAGGCATTAACTATCACCTGCACTGCTCTTGGAGGCCCCAATCCTCTGGGAAAGTAGAAAAAATGAATGATAAAAATCAAAGGATAATCAAAACATAATTCAAGAAATTCATCTCCCTTGGACTAAATTACTTTCAATTGTTCTCTTTAAAATAAGGAATTTACCCCAGAAACTTAGTTGTAGCCCATTCGAATTATTGTATGGGAGACCCTTTTTAATAAATGATTTATTACTAGATCTAGAGACTGTAGAATTAGTAAAACATATCACTTCTTTAGCTAAATTTCAACAGATCCTTAAAAACCTCCCAACTACATTTTCACATTCAACACTGATGGAACTTTTCTCTCCTAGGGATCTAGTGGTGATCAAAACTCTTCCCTCTAATTCACTTTCCTTAACCCCAACTTGGGAAGGCACCTTTTCTGTTATCTTGTCTTCTTCTACAGCTGTTAAAGTTATGGGAGTGGATTCCTGGATATATCATTTATGAGTCAAATCCTGGAACCCTCCACCTTCTACAGAAGCAGATGATGAAAAGAGCCAACCAGAGTCCACCTACACTTTTGAACCTATGGAAAGTTTAAAGTTATTATTCAGAAAATAGCAAGAAAAATGTTAATATAATTTTCTTTCAGCATCACTGAGTTAGTACTTCTAACCTGACACTGTCCTACCTTTGTCTTTTACTAATTATACTAATCAGATTTATATTTTCCAGAAATGTCATCAAGCCACACAGAGTCCAAGACCTGATTCTATAGTGGACCCTTGAATCACTCACTCTCCCTCTGGATAAACCCTAACCCCTTTTATCATCACCCAGTTCAGCAGGAAGCAGTTAGATCAAATCTTTGCCCTTTTTCCCTAGCAGCAGTTAGAGTTTCTACTCTGAGAGGGAGAATTGATACAGGACATTTGGCACCCCAGCCGGCTCAGAGGGGCTGAGCCTCCACCTTGGTGGTGTTGATGGTGGCAGCAGGCTGAGGAACCAGTGGGCTGGATGATAGGCAAGAAGGGGGGGCTCCGACCCTCACCCGGAGGCTCCAATAGCCAAATGGCTGGACCACTAACTGCGGGGAGACACCAGCGCCTTAGTGTCTACTTCACTTTACACTTAGGACTAAATACAGAATCCCCATTTCCTATGCCTAGATCGATTTCATGTGAATTTCCTTGGCCTTAATTCCATGAATGGACTGTGTCCATTCATTAATACATTCATTCACATTGCCCCAGTGGAAGGGACTGGGTTCATTCATTGGTACATTCATTCACTTCACCTGGTGGAAGGGACTGGGTTCATTCATTTCCTGGCCAAGGAACCCATGCACGTATATATACCCCTAGACAAAGAGCCCAGATGAAGAGACAGGGAGAGACCGTGAGAGAAACGGAGAGAACTTTTCTCTCCCGACTTGAGTTCTCTCTCTCTACTGGGAGCTTTAGTGTTTTTGTCTCTGTATTCTTTTCTGTAAATAAATTCTGTCTTACCACTGATCTGTGGTCTGCAGATTTATTCTTCAAAACATCAAGACCAAGAACCTGAAATTCGGGTGTCACAAAGATGTCTGATTTTTAAAAATCTGACCCTGAATTTTATAAGGGATGTAAATATATTTTTAATTGGGCATTGGGATAATCGGATATCCTTAGGAAATAATCAGAGCATAAACAATATAAATTCCAGGTAATGAAAATATAAATAAAAAAGAAAACAATAAAATTTTTAGAAAAATTGGTAGAACAACAGCTCTGTGACCCAAATCAGAAAATTCTTTTTTTATTATTTTTTATTTTTTGCAGCTTTTGGCTGGGGCTAGGTTTGAACCCACCAACTCCAGCATATGGGGCTGGTGACCTGATCCTTTGAGCCACAGGTGCTGCCCTCTTTTATTTATTTTTGAGAAAATTGTTTCTTAAACAAGATGCACAGAGTACTTGTTTTTTTAAAATAGTAGTTGAAAAATAATACACTATAATTAGTAGCTTTATTTATTGATAACATCATAAACAAAGCATTCTGCTGAGGAGGAGAAAATATTTCTAACACACAAACGTGAAAAGTAGCTTATATTCACAATATATAAAGAACTCAAGTTAGTAAGGAAAATTAGAAAACACTTTAGAAAGATTGGCAGAAGAATCGAACATTTTACGCACACAAAAAAGCCCCCAGCCAAATGCATAGTAAACATATGAAAAGATATTCAACCTAATAAGTCAAAGGAAAATAAAAACTGAAACCCAATTTGATATTGATCATAATTGCTAAAACAAAAACTACTAGGTGGTAATGTTGGCTGGCATATGAATGCTTCAATCATTTTATTAACATTGCCTTATAGATCTTCAGTGAGAACTTCCTAAAGAACTTGAAAGAATTATATGCGTTATATTTTGTGAATTATTTTGTAGATCATGAAGTTTTTCATAAACACATAAAAGGTGTGAATAGCAGAAGCAATGATAATCGATTCAGCCACATATGATCAATCAATGCTAAATATTTTGTTGATAAGATTCTTAAAAATCAAGATATCTCTACTTTGCCAAACTATTACCCCCAAATACTTGCTAACTACAAAGGGAAACCTTATCATTTTGGTGGAAAGATCTGTTGTCATTACCTTTACCAAGTGATCATCATTATTAATGTTCCAAATTCACAATATGAACTTATTCATATGATGGAATATAAAATGTGAAACATACCATATGGAGTGTTCATATCAAAAACAATTACCCTTAATCTAATTATGACTTTACACCTAATTTTATAATTATAGAGTAAATAGCCAAGTGAGAGGAACAATTTAAATGATACCACAAAAATATTATCAATAAAATCATTTAAAAATTCGGATCATTTATAAAGAATGAGATAGCTCCAGATTAAAAAAGATATAATATTGTTAGGAAACAAATTCAACAACTAAGCCCACCTTTGAAAAGCACAGATATGAGAAAGAAAGTAGTTTTATGAGATGCATCATGAAATGGGGTGAACTGTCCCAATGTCTACAATTATTATTAATTGGTTTAAATAAGTATGTAAATATATTGATAGAGATATATGGGTATAGATATAGACATGAATATAGTTATAAAAAGCAAATAAGAAACATCTTAATAATTTTGAACTTAGCATGTTTGTATATACTTTCATAGTATCAGCTGCTAAATTTTACTCTATATTTGGAAATTTGTACATTAAAAGTTATTAGAAATTTAATATATTAGTCTTTTAATTAGCAAAGAAATAGTACTATATCAATTCTACAGAGAAATCTTAACAAACAAGTTTAATTACTTTATGTCTTAATCTATTGCAAAAATGCATACTTTATTTTGAATGATCCAGTTTTCCTCATATGTATTTGACTTGTATTAGTTCACTCCCATGGCTTTACTTCTCATTATTCCATTAAAGAAACAGCAACAACAAAAAATCCTGTCTTTCCAATATCCTCGGTGATATCTACTTTTATTTCACTTAAAGTGTTTTCATTTTTCCTCTCTATTGTGTATTCCCTATTGCAATACAGTTTTAAAATTGGTTTCCTTATTTATATTTCTGTTTATTATATATTATAAGGTTCTTACAGTTTAGTAAGTGTGTTATTTCACTGTCATCTGATTTTATGTATAAAAGACTATATTTGCATATTTTAAATCAATTAATACTAAATTATGGCATTATCATCATCATTATTATTATTCTTTTGTTGTTGGGGATTCATTGAGGGTACAGAGAACCAGGTTACAATGGTTTTTGTGTTAAGCTCTGGTACTACTAAATTGAAATAAACTACCTTCTAGTACTGCTAGTAGATTTCATTACTCACAATTACGCAGTATTACCATACTTTAGAACTAAAAGTGATAATTCTTAATATTTTCTGAAATAAATTCCCAAATAAGGAAAAGCTAAATGTAGAAAATTAACTTGGAGCATTATTTCTATTTATAAATAGCCTAACTTTTCCAAATGTTTACTCTTAACAGTTATGAAAAGTTTTATTCTTTGCATATTATTTTACCTATAATAATTCTAAGTAATAATAGTAAAAACCAAAATATGGTAACTGGCTCTATGAACACAGTAACCCCTATATGTCTTTGTAATCCTTTTCTTTAACTACTTCACTTTTTTATAAAAAACAAAAATTCAGTCTATTAGAGTGCTATAGGTATTTTTGTGACAATGGTGACTTGTATAATCCTCAAGTGAGAGCTTTAGGATTATACAAGATAATATGTCACCAAAATAGTATCCATTGTACCCAATAGGTCAGCTGTACTCCTCATTCTCTCCCTGCCCACCCCCTTTTGGTTTCAGTGTCCTTTACACCATCTTGTGTCCAGGTGTGCTCATCGTTTAGCTCCTGTTTGCTAGTGAGAACATGTGGGATTTGTTTTTCTACTCCTAAGATGATTCTCTTAGGAAAATGGCTTCCAGTTCCATCCTGGTTACTGCACATGACATTATTTCATTACAATTTATGGCTGAATAACACTCCATTGTGTGTGTATACCTACACAAGTGCATACACCCACACAAGTGCATACACACACACGTAAATATATATACACACATACGTTTTCTTTATCCACTTATCAATAAAAGATTTTACACAAGAAATAATGAACAGGGTAAATACACAAAATATAGTCCAAAACATATAGCAATACAGTTGACACAAACAACATGACTTTGGACTGTACAGGTTCATTAATAAAATTCTACCTTCTGCTTCTGCCACCATTGGACAGCAAGCATGACCAGTCTGCCCTCTTCCCCCTCCTCCTCAGCCTACTTGATGTAAAGGCATTTATAATGATCCACTTCCACTTACTGAATAGAAAATGTATTTTATCTTTATGATTTTCTTAAAAATTTTTTTTCTCTAGCTCACTTTATATATAATACACACATCATACAAAATGTGCACTAGTCAACAGCAGCTTAATTACAGTTAGGTTTAGGGGGAGTGGAAAGTTATACACGGGTTTTTGACTGCATAGATCCTAACCCCTACACTATTCTTAGGCCAACTGTGCGTTGTACTATCATTCATTCCGCAGTAAAATGTCTTAAATCTACTTTTTGTTGACACTAAATTCTGATAAAGTTAACCTTTAACTTAGTGTTTTAACATTTATTATTTCGGCAAACACTAAATCTCACCAAAATACATTTTAAAAAGCATTTCTTTCTGTATTAACAATCTTTTACAAAGTGGTGACAAACATGCAGAGAATATTTTGTATATACTTTGTGAAAATTCATAATAAATATTTTGTAAGTAAAAGTACATTTAACTGCAATTTCATTTTTTCTATGTATAGCGACTTTATGGGCGACGTTTGGACACCCTGTACTTTTTTTTTTCTGTTCTTTCTTTTAAAACTCACCTTAAAAAAATATGCCCCGCAATTATTACCAATTATCTGAATGAGTATATCTCAGCTAAAATAGCAAAAATCATAATTTAAAAACAACCAAAAAGCATGAAACTGTAATAGCTTAATTTATTAGTGCAATGCAGACTGAAATTCCATAGAATGAAAACAATATCCTAGCGTCGATTTTCAGATGCCAAATTGGAGATAAAGATGGCCTTGTGTTCTTTCTAAGTTACTGTACTTTCGTTTCACATGCTGAGAGGAATTTCATGACCATTGTTGAATCAAACCTGAAGTCTTTCATGCAAGACTTTACAGATTATTATATTTTACATTCTTTACTTGAGTCAAAAGCATAATAAAGATAAATCTCAGCGGTATGGTAGACACACACTGGGCAAATAATGGTTGTTGTGATCTCTTTATTTTCACAATGAGGATAGGAAGGATTTTCACTTGAGCTATAGTATATCATTCAGAATGTGTTTTAAAAATACATGTAAATGGGCTTGGCATCCATAGCTCAGTGAGTAGGGCGCCGGCCACATAAACTGAGGCTGTTGGGTTCGAGCCCGGCCCAGGCCAGCTAAACAACAATGACTACTGCAATCAAAAAAATAGCCAAGCTTTGCAGCGGGCAATCAGACTTTTATTGACAGTACAGCAACATTAATAAGTGTGGGTAACGAATACCAAATTAACACAAGTAGTTAATTTTATTAACCTGTCCTGCATATTTTTTCTTTAAATATTTGTCCTTTGGAGCAATATGTTTATTTACTTGCTTTATATAATAATGCCAATATAATTACAACTACTTGCTAATATGTGCACTAAAGTCTACTGCTTTGAGCTCAATTTCACCAGTTATGCCTTTGGATAAGTAACCTACTAGCCATTTAGCTAAAAGACACAGTCTGCCCTTATACGTCCAATGTGGTCTGTTGTAACAATACATGACTGTTTTGTTGGGTCACCAAACTCCAAAACCTTTGGATCTTAAATGGTTAAGAGAATGTGAAAAGTAGTTTAAGTATTTTTATCAAGCATCACATCATTTTCATCCCCCCATAATCCAATATTGATATTTCTGCTTGGAAATATCTTCATAGGATATAAATGATTAAATGCAAGGAAAATCCTAAGAAATATAGAGTAAACAGTTGATACTTTAACATTCATGAATACCAATTTATGGCCAACAAAAAATTTCAGACTTTGTAAATATATTATGTGTTAAGTTAATTAACCACAAATTTGTCCTACACTTTTGGCCAGCATATAAAAGGTACATTCTTTTAAAAGAAATGTTAAAAATACAATAAATTAGTTCTACACAGCTCATTATATGTTTTCAGAATATTCTAACAGTATAAAATGTCACACATTTAAAAAAAAAATTTTAAACTGAAAGAGGAATCACTCAATCGTCACTCTGAGTTACTGTGTCTCTGAATTTTTATATCATTTAACAAGTAGAAATAAACAACATTGGAGGCTCTTATACAGGCAAAATGGTTGTCTTGATTAAAGATGGATACTGTTTAACTTGAATATCAAAAATGTAATTCTCATATACACAGAGAAATTTATATTATAAAACAAAGAGAATTTTAAAGCCAGTGCTAACAGTGACAGAGATTACTAAAGCTCTTTACTACATCTTTATTATAGATCAGTATACAACTTTAAAATTAACTTTGTTGTAATAGTTGGTGGATTCCTATGCAGTGATAAGATATGGACAGTGATTTCATGTATAATTTACAAACTTTTCCCCAAGAGTAATATTTGGAAGACTAATAGTTAATCCAGATGATGATGTTGATACAATCCACTGATCATACTCTGATCCCCACAGTTTAACCTGTACTCACCATGGAGGTGTTTTTGTGTGTGTGAGCACGTGTGTGTGTGTGTATATGCCTACAGTTAAGTTCTTAACAATTTTATCACCTGTGTAGGTTTCAGTATCCACCACCAAGGCCAAGATATTAGGCAATTCCAAAGCTAGGAGGATCCCTCTGGATTTCTCCTGTTGCCGTTTCTAGCCACACATACCTCTGTCTTACCTCCTACGCCAGCACAACTTCTACCTACATCGCCTCAAACCCACCCCTAGTAGTCTGTCAATGGCAACCACAAATCTGTCCTCCATTTCTAAGATTTTATCATTTCAAAAATATTATATGGCTAGAATCTTATAGTATATAATACTTTGAGTTTGACTTTTTTACTAAGCATAACTCCCTAGCGATCACCCAAGTTGCTGCATATATCAAATGTTGTTCATGTTGTTTCTCAATTGGTATGCAGAATCTCATGATATGTACGTGCCACATGTTTAACTATTCACTTGTTAAAGGACATCTGGGCTGTTTCCAGTTTGGGGCTATTACAAATACGGAGAGTATGAACACTCCTGCGCAATGTTTTATTTGTTTCTTGTGAATGCAAATTTTTATTTCTCTGGTATAAATTATTGAGGGTGCAAGTTCTGGCTCATATGGTAATTACGTGACTGTATTTCATTTTGTAATAAATCACGAAATGGATTTCTTTTTTTTTTATTGAATCATAGCTGTGTACATTAGTTCAATCATGGGGTACAGTGGGGCTTCACATGCAATCTGAGATATTTTTATCAACCTGATTGACATACCATTCATGATATTTTCTCGTTTACTATATGTTTTTCTACCCTAAAAGATTAGAGAAATTGAGTTGTACATGGAGTCTTTTATTAAAAAGTTATAGAATCTTGATAGTTCATGAGGGCACAGAATTTCTAATGTATGTATTAGGATGTGAAGAACGGTGAACTAGCTTCACTTGGAGAGCTAGAAATATTGGGAATTATATTGACCTTTCATATGTAACAGAGCTTAGAGAAATATCACTCTGCACAATAGTTATGTTGTGAGGCACTGTATTACAGTAATTGGGATCTTTATTTTTAAAGTCATGTATAATTTAAAGTATTTATGTTTGTTTTATAATTTCCAGTATAAATCCACAACTACATATGTTTAATAAATGTATTATGCAAACCATAGAAAACGTATTTTGATTACATATTGTCTACATTTTTTGAAAGTACAATTAAGTGATGCCTTCTTGAGCTTAACTTTGTAGGATTCTAGGGTTTTTGGTAGGTCCAGATCCAAGCTGTTATTGAATCTTCTTATAATCAACTTGGTTTGGCATGTAAATAGATATTCTCTTAAGAATTGGTAAAGTTCTCCTTATAGTAACCTAGATAATTTAAGATTGAGATTGACTTTTACAGAATAAGAAATTTGTTTTTTCCCATTAAACAGAGATGGTTCTGATGGCTGGGGAAATACCACATTGTACTTTGTGCAGTGTCTTTGAATAATTAATTGACCTACAGACCAAATGGAAGTTAGATTCTGTCCCCTCTTTGAGATGTCCTCAATTCACAAGTCATTCTCTAGGATTGCAGTAACCCACCAATATCTTATTCCTGTAACTCAGCGCTTTGGGGGGTAAAGCATCTTTAGAATACGTATCCGAATCTCTTTGGTTTTCACGCTGTAGACAATTGGATTGAGCACTGGAGGCATAAGGAAGTGGAGGTAGGAGAGAAGCATATATACCTGAGCTGGTAGCTTTTTTTTACCAAAACGATGGATCATGGACAGGCTAACTAGTGGGGTATAGAAGAGCAATACGGCACATATATGAGAAATGCAAGTGTTGAAAGCTTTGAGCCGCCCGGCATTGGAAGCAATGCTCAACACTGTCTTTAAGATCAGTACATAGGAGAAGAGGATGAGCACAACATCCATTCCCAGGGTGGAGAGCATGACGAAGAGCCCAAAGCTGCTGTTCACAAGAATGCTGGACCTGGCCAGCCGCAGAACATCAGGATGAACACAATACGAATGAGACAGAGCATTCACAGGCTGGAATTGCAACCTTCCAAGGAGCATGGGCAGGGGTAAATGCAGTGCTGTACTGCGGGTCACAATGGCTAGCCCAATGGCCCCAATGCGCCTTGGTGTGAGAATGGTGGCATAGCGAAGGGGTTCTCGGATAGCCACATAGCGGTCAAACGCCATGGCAAGAAGAACAGCTGATTCAATGACAGAGAAAGTGTGGATGAAAAAGAGTTGCATGAAGCAGGTGGCAGCTCCAATCTTTCTCTGGCCTAAGAGAAAGACAGCTACCATTGAAGGCAGTGTAGAAGCTGAGAGGCCCAGGTCAGACATTGAGAGCATGGAGAGGAAGAGGTACATGGGAGTGTGAAGACTGGATGCAGATTTGACAATGTACATTATAGTAATATTGCCCATCACGGAAAGAACATAGATGCAGCAGATAGGAATAGCTGTCCA
>CAUYON010022944.1:0-29073 GCA_963573935.1 Arctocebus calabarensis | reverse complement strand
TATAGTACAGTCTCAGGTCTGGTAGCATGATTCCTCCTGCTTTGTTTTTATTTCTGAGTCATGTCTTGGCTATTCGAGGTTTTTTTCTGATTCCATATACAACAAAGTGTTATTTTTTCGAGATCTTTAAAATATGACAATGAAGCTTTAATAGGAATTGCATTAAAAATATATATTGCTTTGGGTAGTACGGACATTTTAACAATGTTGACTCTTCTCAGCCATGAGCATAGTATGTTTTTCCATTTGTTAACATTTTCAGCTATTTCTTTTTTTAAAGTTTCATAGTTCTCTTTATAGAGATCTTTCACATCCTTTGTTAGGTAAACTCCCAAATATTTCATCTTCTTTTGTACTACTGTGAAAGGGATAGGATTCTTGACTGTTTTTTCGGCTTGGCTATTGTTGGTACATATAAAGGCTACAGATTTATGGATGTTGATTTTGTAGCCTGAGACATTGCTGTATTCCTTGATCACTTCTAAAACTTTTGTAGTAGAATCCCTGTTTTTTTCCAGATATACAGTCATTTCATCTATGAAGAGTGAAAGTTTGATCTCTTCAGACCCCATGTGGAAACCCTTGATTGTCTTTTCTTCCCTAATTGCAAGGGCTAAAACTTCCATTGCAATGGAAGCCAGGCCTTCGGATGCCCCACAAGCACGGGGTGTGGGATCGCGTGGTAGCTGGGGGAGTTCCTGGCTGGGGGCAGGCCTGCAGAGGCCTGGCGATTCCCGCTGGAGTCCCTGGCAGAAGGCAGACCTGTGGAGGCCTGGCAGGCTCAGAGTGTGGGGGCACGCAGTTGTTGGGGGTGTTTCTGGCCGGGAGGCAGGCAGGCGGAGTCACTGCAGGTGCCCAGTACGGCCCGCATGGTCACTGGGTGAGTCCCTGGAAGAAGGCGGACCTGCGGAGGCCCAGCCAGCAGGGGTTGCAGGGCCCTGTGGTGACCAGGGGAGTTCCTGGCCAAGGGCAGGCCTGCAGAGGCCTGGTGGTTCCCAGCGGAGTTCATGGCAGAAGGCGGACCTGGGGAAGCCCAGCAAAAGTGGGGCACAGGGCCGCTGCTGGGGGAGTTCCTGGCCTGGGGCCAGTCAGCGGAGGCCTGGCAGTTGCCAGTGGAGTCGGAATGCGTGGTAGAAGGCGGACCTGCGGAGGCCCTGCAGGCTTGGGGCGCAGGTGACACGGTCCCTGGGGGAGTTCCTGGCTTAGGTCCGGCCTGCAGAGGCTATGAGGGTGCCAGGTGCAGGCCTGCGCAGTCACCAGGGGAGTCCCTGCCTGAGGGTGGACCTGTGGAGGCCTGGCAAGCGCCCGCAGTCCTGGGGGAGTTCCTGGCTGGGGGTAGGCCTGCAGAGGCCTGGTGAACACTGGCAGTGTGTCTGGCAGAAGGCGAGCCTGCGGAGGCAATGAGGGTGCCAGGCACAGGCCCGCTCAGTGGCCAGGGGAGTCCCTGGCTGAGGGTGGGCCTGTGGAGGCCCGGCAAGTGCCCCACAGTTCTGAGGGAGTTCCTGGCTGAGGGGCAGGCCTGCAAAGGCCTGGCGAACACTGGCGGTGTGTCTGGCAGAAGGCGAGCCTGCGGAGGCCCAGCAGGCTGGGGCGTGGGCCGCACAGTCGCTGGGGGAGTTCCTGGCCCAGGGCAGACCTGCGGAAGTCCTGCAGGTGCTAGATGTGGGCCCGCGGGGTCACTGGTGGAGTCTCTGATGGAGGCAGACCTGCGGGACTTGGCAGTTGGTAGTGCAGAGCTGTGCAGTCACATGTGGAGTTCCTATCCGGGGTGGAGCTACATAAGCTTCACAGGCTTCGGGCATGGGGCACGGGGCCACATGGTCACTCCTGGCTGGAGGAAGGGAGGTTCACCAAGGCCCCCAGAGTCTTTTGCTGGTGGGGTTTTGTTCCAGCAGGCAGGGGTGGGAGGGGTGCTGCTCAAGAACCTCCTCCCTCAGTCTCAGCGAGGGTTAGGCTTCTGGTTCATCAGGTAAGGAGGTAAGAGTGTACTATAAGTTCAGAATGCTGGCGAAAACTTTATTTCAGTTTTTCTGCCTAGCAAGAGAGTGTTCAGAGACACATCAGGGTCTCTCTGAGGAAGCAGACTCCACTTCCCACAGCACTCTTCCGTGGGGTGAGACAAGAGGTCCACAGTCCACTGCTTGTCTGTAGAAAACCTGCAGGAACAAATGAAGAGAAAAAAGAAAGAAAACAGAAGAAAAAAAAACAAAAAACAGCTTTCTTGGGGTAGGGGACAGACAACTTTCCTTTCAGATGAATTTTGTACCTGAAGCTTGCTTTCTTGGAGTCGCAGCTTGCCTCAGTAGAGGTGACCTGCAGTTATCACTTCTATCTCTCAGCTGAGCTCTTAGTCTTCAGCTTAATTGTGCAGTTTCTGGAGGCTATTTTTCCTTTTGGACAGGAGCCTCTTTCGGAAGCTGCTTCCAGTCACCCATCTTGCTCCGCCCCCCAGAGAGATTATTTTGAACTGAAGGCAATTGGAAAAGAAAATATAGACACAAGAAAAACTCTCTGTCCACTACTTCTCTACCAGGAAAGACAGAATGATTCTTAATCAGCCCAGAGAAGGCACCAAAGATATCTACATAACAAACCCTGCTAAAGTAACTTTTATCTTCCCTTAGTTTGCCTATGTACAGATATTTAATTTCCCACAACCTGCCATTCCTGTGAGAATCCGGAATCAAAATCCATTTTTCCAGGAATCCAGGAATCAAAATCCATTTTTCTTTCTTTTCTTTTTTTTTGGGGGGGGGTCAAAATATTGCATGAGCCCAATTTCCAACCATCCCTTGAGTTACTTCTTCTTTTTTTTTTTTTGTGGTTTTTGGCAGGGGCTGGGTTTGAACCCACCACCTCTGGCATATGGGGCCAGCGCCCTACTCCTTTGAGCCACAGGCACCGCCTGAGTTACTTATTCTTAAGTTCTCCCATGTATATGTGTGATGCCCTTGCTAATAAACTTCTATTTGTTTTTCTCTTGTAAATCTATCTTAGAAGAAAGAGGTTCTCCCCCCTGCATGGTAGTAAAGATAACTAGATTATGAATTAAGTATCCTAGTGAAGAAAAAAATTATCTCACTGATAGGTGAAGCAGAACAATAAGAAATACAAAAAGTTGCACCTTGTCAATTAATGCTAAATAACAGATTTTTTCAAATTTCTTAAAGTGAATGTCTTCTAACATCTGTATCATTCTTGGCCAACCAATATGCATAGCAACTATTTTCTAGTTCAGTTACTAATGTCAATTGTTAATGTCCTTTGGTATTGTCTAGTGGTTCTTTTTTGTTAATAACAAGGTAGTCCAGGAACATTTACATTTATGTAAACTTATAGGTACAGTCAACAGTAGCCAACATACAGTTTCTAAGTTGCCAATCACAAGCCTAGCTAACATGATCTTTGTAAAATTTATTAGCTTGCTTTTTTTTATTATCCTATTAGTTTTATAAATTAGAAAAGTGAAACACAAAGATGCTAAAGAAGTTGTCCAAAGTGAAGCCATGGCTATCAATACAAAGGACTGACTCTAGAGCCATGAGACTTTGAACTTGCTATCAGAGTGTCCCTATAGTATCTGATTAGCAGATTTTAAAATTTCTATTTTACTATATATTCAAATAGAAATCACTTGTCAAGGTTATTTGTGAAAATCTATTAGTATGAAGTGTTTTTATCTTAACTTTTATGAGCAACGTCAATAAAATAGTTATATTAATCATTTTCCATATTTAAAATTTAAAAATCATTCCCGATGACTAAAAATAAGAATATCTATGGAATATCAAGAACCATATTTTCAAATAACATTTTCATATTTTTCTTTCAACTGTGCTGCTGAATTTGGCAGACAATGACCTAATATTTTACTTGAAGCATATTATGATTATAGTTCATATTTAAAACTGTATATATTTCTCTATTTCTAAGTGTTTTTAGGATTATATCTAAAATGGCCCAGAAGAGACACTATGGATATAATTTCACAACAGTTGAAACAGTCAGAGAAAAAAAAGTTTGATTTATTAGGTTTAAATAAATTATCTTTAAATATTTTGAATTAACAAGTGAATCTTTTTAAAAGAAATACATTGATTCTTTAAATTTACTGACTAAGCATAAGTCATTTTAATTTCTTACATTTGGAAAGTGTTCAACTTTAGATATATAATACAACAAAAATTTTTCATAGACACATGCAGTCTTATCAAAATAACTACATTTAGATCATTTCAGAATCACCAGATATTTTTGGTATTAACTAAATGCTATAATGGATCTATCACACAGCACGAATTTGTGATCACAAATTTACCTATCGATCAAGCATTGAATAGAACATGACAAGTCTATAATAAGCCTTTCACTTATCTAGTTGCAATTTTCTGCCATAAACTGCAAAATTGTGTGTCTTGATCTTACTTTTACTCACTTTTTTTTATTATATTATTTTCATTAACTAAAAGTACTAATCCTCATTATAATCATTCCCACTCTTTCTTTTCTTTTTTCCTTTGGTTATCTTCTTATGGAATGGCATGCTTCTTACTATTAACTCTATCTTCCATAGTCTTTGAAACTTGATCTCAGTCTTTTTCTGTATCCTTTTCTCTCTAATCCTGTCCTATCCTAGTTATATTTAGGTCCCCTTTTAGTGTCTTATATTTCCTCCAACACTCACTCTTCTTCATAATTAACTCTATACTGAAAGTCACTTGCTATTAAGTAAGTCCTTATTTATGAATGAATCTTCTGGGAGAAGGTGAACTATTAACTCTCATATACTTAGGGCTGGTTCAAGAAAAAAACATGATCTGTGTTAAATGGTTTCAATCACCAAATATACAGAGACACACAGGGAAACACAGACACACACGCAGACATACAGAGACACACAGACACACACTCAAATACACACAGACAGACCACACACAGAGACAAACACACAAATACACAAAGAGATACACATGCAGACAAACACACAGACACACACAGGGACACACACACAGAAACACACAGACACACACACAAATACAGAGACACACACAGGGACACACAGATACACAGAAACACACACACACAAACACACGCAGAGACATACAGACACACACACACATGCAGAGACACATAGAGACACACATGCACTTTAGTAGGGTCTTCATTTCACTGTGCATCAATTGTTCACTATTATTTTCTTTTCTTCATTAACTGTCAAGTTAAGGAACTTCAAGAACTCACGTGATTTGCCCCGTGTACTGGTCACCAGTTCGGTGCCCTAACTGAGCCAGCTACGTGGACGGGTGACTTGTGCCTCGCTAAATACTACAAAAAAAGGGTGTAATGATCTCTCATGAAAATGCCACATGAACAGTGATTATTCCTGTTGCAGTGTCCCAGCCCTTATAATAAATTCTTTATTATTGACTCAAAAAAAAAAAAAAAAAGGTTTCAATCATTTAATGAAACAATTAAAATATAAAGTTACTAGAACAGGAAAGGGACATTTCTTTGGACTTCACATATGTTAATTTAGGTATTGTTAGCTTTTAGCAAATACAAATATTCTATTAGTTCAATACATTTGTGAAAAATTCATTAAAACTAATAAATAACAATAAAATTAAATAAAAGACCATAACTGAAAACATAATTAAGTAACATAAATATGCATGATCTAATTGGAAATTAAAAATTAGTTTTTAATAAAAATATTAAAATCTGTCTGACTATTTATGAGACTAAAATAGCAGGGAAAGAAAAAGCCAGAAATATAGAAAACAATTCTACCCAAGGACATGTTGCAGTTGTAAAGTGTCATAATTTCTGCCTTCTTTGTGTGATTACTATTTTCTTTTTAATGACTGATAAACTTCTTCAAAATATTATCTATCAGAAACTTTGTTTTTTAATTATTTAAATAAGAATAAACTAGCTCACATTTTCCACAAGTACCTAATTAACTGTGACAGAAACATAATACTTCACTTTTATACAACTTCACAGAACAGAGCCTTAGATGAAAAGTGTCTGGATATAAAATTCCTCATGTATCTTAATTTTGTCAGTTCTGAAGAAATAGAACATATATGCCCAGATCCAATGTTGAGCCTTTATAATGATTCTTGCTTTGCTTTCAATCTGTAAAAATTCCCCTTCCTTTAAATTTCACCTCAACTTCAATCTTCCTCTAAATTTGTCTTTTACTTTGTTTAATGATACACCCCATGATCCATGTGGTTTGCAGCCTCCCTTATTATTGAAATGAGTTATTAAACACAACTTTGTTGGACTACAGGTGTGCCCTTAGTGGTCTTAGGATGACTGAGCCAGGGCAGAATTAGTGGAAGAATAAAAATACATGCCATAATTTATATAGAGAAATCCTTTCTGAACTCTAGAAAAGATTTTTATTTATCTGATGTTGATTCCAGCAAAAGAAATCATGCAGAATCTAACTCATGGCGTTCACCCAGAATCAAAACCAAAGTGCCTTAGCAACCAATATTAAAGAGACATATATAGGAAAAACGTTTCCCCTATAGAAACTACTCTATAAAATTGAAAAAAGTGATTATCACACCAGGTGTGAAAATATCGACATAAAGATATAAGAAACGTGAAAAGCAGGATAGTATGACACCTTTAAAGGACCATGATAATTCTCTAGTAACAGACCCCCCAATATAAACAAAACCTTACAAAATGCCTAAAAGGAATTAAACATAATAATCTTAGAGAAACTGAAAAAGAGACAAAAGAATACAGATAACTCAAAACAGTTAGGAAAAAGAATTCATGATCTGAATGAGAAATTCAAGAGACTGAATATAAAAGAACCAAACAAATTCTGGAATTGAAGAACTCAATGAATGAAACAAGAAAATAAAATTGAAAGTTTGAAAAATAGACTAGTTAAGGAGGAAAGAATTTGTAATCTTGAAGATAAGTCTTTGAATTAACCCAGAAGAAAATTACTCTTGATATCATTATTAAACTTTGTATGCATGTGTCAAAATAGCACGTGTACTCCATAAACACATACAATTAATTTGTATGAAAAATTAATAAAGTATAAAGAGAAAGAAAACTATAATTATAATATAGCAGATGCTTCCATTAAAAAAAAGAGGACACTGAAAAATGTATAGGGATTTACTACAACGTATGCAATTTCTTAAATATTTAAACCAATAACATTTAATTGATATAAATTTAACAGAAGGTTAGTTAACAATCTTTTCTCTGTTACAGCTCTTCCCACTGAACTGTGATGCTAGGTACATGTATGTATCAAAGAAATGTAGTTATGTGTAGCATACCATTTTTCTTTAAAAGGAAATAAATGAGTATATGATTTTCACTAAGGGAAAAATTAATGAAAATTTTGTGTGAAAGGAATACTATTAAACTTTAGTTTTATTTACTTTTGTATATTATTATACAGTCTGATTTTGGCATAGTAAAAATCAAAATAATTGTCAGAAAATATTTGAGACATGAGTAAATAAGATAACATGTGGCTGAGAACGCCTGGTCATCTAATTTAATTCAAGTAACAATAAAAGATAGGTAGCATAATAGAAAAAGAGTATAATGCGATTGAAAACATTAGAAACATTTCTATCTTTTCTTAGTAATTAAGACCATAACAAATATTGTAAAGCTCAGAAAGTTATTCTGATAAGAACCAGAATATCCAGGTAGATTTCATAGATAGCACTGAAAAAACTTCTTACATTGTAGACACTATTGGATAAACCAAAGGAAGCCTGTTACAACTGAGTGACTTCTGTAATCATTTTAACACATTTTCAACCTTATTATTTTTCACATAGGGAGAGGTAAAGGCCTTTCTGGGTTACAGACATGTAGACACAGATGCACTCAGTGTGTAGAGCTTCAGAACTCTGTGTGGTGTCTTTCTGGAAATATTATACACCTGAGTGACCTACATTTGTCTCGAGAAACTTGGCTTAGATGTATCTTCCAGGATTTTGTCTTTGCTTTAGGTATCCCCTGAGGACGCTTTATGGATCTGGGCACACCTCTAGAATGGCCTTACCTACGGTGTTGTTTTTGCCTGTCATTGTTGTACCTTAACACTAGACAGACGCTCAGAGAAGTAATGTGTAAGTTTTATCTTGGTAGCTCAAATCATGACACTGTTCCCATTGTACCTCTTCAATATTTTTTTGTTTTCAGCATATAAAATAGAGAAAATGACTGATTAAAGGTCAAAAAAAATTATTATGAAAATAAGAACCAATTCTTCAAGAAAGTTGTCCACAAAGGGAGAGGTGCTTTATCATAGAAAAACACCATATGAGTACCATGGCATCTACATATTATCCTGATGTAACACAGTTATTTGACCTTAGAAACAATTAGGTTTTCTAGTGTTTATTTCCTCAGGAAAAAAACATGAGTGTCTTACTTTTTTCTCTTAGATTATTCAAAAGTTAAAAGTAGGAAAAATTTCTTATGATCCGTAAGGCACCACATCACTAACAGATGCTTAGAAATGTGGTGAGGCTCTTGACCATATTTTTTGCACCAATGCTTTCAGAGCCTGTTTCATATCAATCATAATTCCTCAGACTGTAGATTACAGGATTAAGCATTGGAGGTATCACAGTGTAGATCATAGAAAGCAGTCTGTCAATAACAAATGGTATATTTGAAGGTGGCTTGAGATAAACAAAACAATCAGTTAAGATAAAAACAGTGAAAACAAAGAGATGGGGAAGGCATGTGGAAAATCTTTTCACTGACTTTTATTGGTAGGAATCTCCAGCACAGTGGAGAAAATACAAACTAGGAGATCATAATGCAGATGAAACAAGACATGCATAAACATGTACCAATTCCAATACTTGTATAAATGACCATTAGTTTTTGAGAACAGGAAATCCTTAGTAATGAAGGAACATCACAGAAAAACTGTGGGATCACACTGGAGCCACAGAAAGGCATGGAAAACATGCCAGCCATGTACACAGCTCCAAAGAGTCCTCCAGTGGCCTAGGAAACACTTGCCATCAGCACACAAGCACCATCATTCATGATTACCTCATAATGCAAGGTACTGCAGATGGCTACATACTGGTAGTAGGACATGGCAGTAAGGACAAAGGTCTTGCTTGCTGTGAAGGAAGTCATTAAAAGTACCTGGAAGACATATCCTAGGATGGAAATGGAATTGTTGTGAGTTAGGCTGTTGACAATGAATTTTGGGATTAGGGCAGATACAAGGGAGACATCTAACAAGTACAAGTTCTTCAGAAATAAGTACATGGGTGAGCGTCACACAGCTCACAGCAACCTCCAACTCCTGGGCTTAGATGATTCTCTTGCCTCAGCCTCCCGAGTAGCTGGGACTACAGGCGCCTGCCAGAACGCCTGGCTATTTTTTTTTTGCAGTTCAGCCGAGGCCGGGTTTGAACCCGCCACCTCTGGTATATGGGGCCCAAGCCCTACTCGATGAGCCACAGGTGCTGCCCTTTTTTTTCAATTTTTTAATTTATTAAATCATAGCTGTGTACATTAGTGCAATCATGGCAAAGGGTACAAATCATTTGGCCATATAATTTATACATGACAGGTAAAATTCAGAGTTGCATTTGTGTTCCACACCCAGGGAGTGTGCTGTATATCATGTATTCTACCTTATGGTGGGAAGCTACTGAATCTTCTTCCCTTCTCCCTCCTTCTTGATTTTAAGAAGTCATTTTTAAAGACATAGCTGTAAGAATCTTGAACTGATGTTGTGTTTTATGTGTTTATTTAATTGTTTGTTTTAGCCTCTAATTGATCTTGCCAGCATTAACTAGAAACGTTTGGCTGGGTCCTTTCAAAATAATTTTGGCCACTAGAGATAGAGTTAGTAAAATGCCATTTTTCTACTATATAGCCCCAAGAAAATATTTTAATTAATAAAGTTTGATCTCTCTTACATGAAGAGTTAATGACATAAATTGTATAGAATTAAATAAGATTATTAATACTCATTTATACAGTTCTGTTACTATGATTATCTATTTATATTCTTGAGATAGTGGGTTATTTTTTTAATGAATATGAGTCAACTGGAATCTTGCCAAAGAGGGAAACAAATTTTAAAATATAAAGCAAGTGGGCAGTTTGTGTTACGGTATACTGATTTTTATCATGTAGGGTCAATAAGGGCTCAGACCTTTGAATTAAATTAGTATGTATTTCATTAAATTATGAACATATTAATTTTATATTAAATATGTTAAGATATAATTTGCAATTATTGCATATTTGTGTGCTTTGTTATAATTTTATTTTACTCTGATGTATTTTAGTTTTTATTTTGAAATAATTTCAAACAGAGAAGTTTTAAGAATATTGTGAAACACTCTCAAATGACCTTTGACCTGATTCTTCATGTTGAAACACTTCAACACAGTTCAGGCATCAGAAACAGGAAAATGAATATTGTTATTAATAATTACATTTAAGTTAGTTCATGCTCCCTTTTTTTTCTTTTTTTGAGACAAGGTGTTCCTATGTTGCCCTCAGTAGAGTGCTGTAGTGTCATAGCTCACAGCTACCTCAAACTCCTGGGCTTAAGTGATTTTCTTGCCTTAGCCTTCCAAGTAGCTGGGACTACAGGCACCCACCACAATGCCCAGGTATACTTTTTTGTTGCAGTTGTCATTATTGTTTAGCTGGCCTGGGCTGGGTTCGAACCCACCAACCAGGGTGTATGTGGTCAGCACCCTACCCACTGAGCTACGGGCACCACCCTTTTCATACTCCTTTTTTTGTTCATTTTAATCAAGAACTATTTTTTATTTACAGCATTCTTCCCTTCCAGAACAAGATGCAGTCAAGGATCAGGAAAGGGTTTACCTATCATGTACCTTTGGTTTTCTATAATCTGAAACAGATCTTCAGTCTTTTTTGTCTTTCATGACATTGACATTTGAAGAACATAGTACAGCATTTTAGGAAAAGTTCCTTCATTTGGGATTGTCTACTTTTTCTTCACTATTAACTTTAAGTTAGGATTCTTGGTCAAGAACACTATATAAGGTTAATAATCAAAGGTACACCATATCAATCTATCTTTATTTTAGTCAATGCACTATAAGCCATTATTATTTTTATTTATTTTTGTGCCAGTTGTGGTCTCTGAAGACAGATACTTGGATGAAATAGTATTGCAAAAAGTTTCTTGGCATTAGATCACTTACGTATTAATTATAGTAATTTTAAATTGTCTGATAATTTCTACATCTGTATCATATCTGAGTCTAGTTCTAATGCTTATGTTGTCTCCTGAGATGGTGTTTATCTTGCTTTGCGGCTTTCCTTTTAAATTTTTTATTGCTTACTGCACATGTTGTATTAGGTAATAAGTGTAGAAACTGAGGTAAATATTTATGTCAATCTATACAGGAATTCAATTATGTTTATTAGAGCAGCTACAAGTCTCAGAGGCCTTAGATTCCTCTAATGTCTTTATTTTAGTCTCCCCTTTTGACTGCAAATCCCCTAATTATTGCCCTTCAGAGAAAATCTGTGCCTACACCTTGTTCCACTGTAACTCTGTTATTTCACTGAACCCCTGTTGGTATGGTGGCAAAATGTTAAGAGAAGTGCTCTATAATCTTATTATTCCTTTGCAGTTCTTTAGTTAGCTTGTGTGTCTGTGCTATGACTACCACAGGCATTTCTCCTATAGTATAGTTTTTTCCCTCTTAGATGAGACAGGACTGCTAGAGAAGGCTAGAGTGATAACATACCCTTCCCCAGGATATGTTTGTAATAAACCTTTTTGCCTGAAGTATCTTTGATATGGAGAAGGTCTGGGGCATACTTCACCTTGATTATTTTATCCATCCTTTTGCCAATCCAGTAAGCTCTACTTTAAGAACCTTAGTGGTTTGAGGAGACACCTGTGCCTTGGTGTCTCCTTCACTTCACACTTAAGACTAAATGTGGAACCCCCATCTCCTATGCCTAGGTCAATTTCTTGTGAATTTCCTAGGCCTCAATCCCATGAATGGACTGTATCCATTCATTGATACATTCATTCACCTTGCCCCTGGCGGAAGGGACTGTATTCATTCGTTTCCTGGCCAAGGAACCCATACACCTATATATACCCTGAGACTAAAGGCCTAAAGGAGGAGATGGGGGAAGACCAGGAGAGAAACGGAGAGAGCTTCTCTCTCCTCACTAGAATTCTCTCCCTCTACCAGGATCTTTAGTGTTTTCTGTATTCTTTTCTGTAAATAAATTCTGTCTTACCACTGGGGGGTGGGGGGGAATAATGTAATATTGTAATGAATGTAATACATTCATAATGTAATGAAGAATAATAAAATACATGTTAAAAAAAAAAAGACATCAACAGAAAAATGACAACAGGCCAAGTGTGGTGGTTCACATCTGTAATCCCAACATTTTGGAATGCCAAAGAGAGAGGATCACTTGAGGCTAGGAGTTTGAGACATGCTTGGGCAACACAGCAATCTCTACAAAAATGAGCTGGACATGGTGGCACATATCAATAGTCCTACCTACTGAGGAGGATCACTTGAGCCCAAGAGCTGGAGAATGCAATAAACTAGGATGAAGCCACCGCACTCTAGCCTGGACAACAAAGTGAGATCCCAATGAAAGAACAAAAAAGGAAAGAAACAAAGAGAAAGAAAGAAAGGAAGAATGGGAGGGAGGGAGAAGGAAAATAAATAAGAGACTTGAAGACTGGCAACAGCCCAAGTGCCCATTGACCAATGAATGGATTAACAAAATTGTGGTATTATGTACACCATGGAATACTATGGAGCCATAAAAAAGATGAAGACTTCACATCTTTTATGTTTACCTGGATGGAACTGGAACATATTCTTCTTAGTAAAGTATCTCAAGAATGGAAAAACAAGTATCCAATGTACAACTATGAAATCAATATATAACTACCTACCCTATCATACGAATGGCAAAACATAACTGCAGTCCAGAAAGTAGAAGGAAAGAAGACAGAGAGGGGAGAGGAGGGAGGGTATGGGAGCCCACTGTCTTAATTAGGAAAGCATTAAAAGGAATTTCTGCTAGGTACTTGGTGGGACCTCACCTAGTGCGCATGATGCAATGGTACATTTCAAAACTATTAAAAAATGGGTATAATTGTGATGGATGTATTACTTAGTTCAATATAAGCATTTCACATTGTATATTGAAGCAGTATCCTCAACCCCATAAATGCATCAATGTACAAAGTTATGATTTAATAAAAAATAATTAAAAAATAAATAAAAATTTTAAAAACAGAGACTTGAATACAGAAGAAGAAATCCAAATTACCAATAAAGATATGGAAAGGATTATTAGTAATCCAAGAAAGGTGAGTTAAAATCACAATAAAAATGCAATATACCTTAAGAAAAAAAAGTCAAAAAAGAAAAAAATATATATACCATCACATTGTTACAAACTACCCTATAACCCAGCAATTCCACTCTTAAGATTAAGTCTTACCAAACTCATGCCTCCGTGCACCAGCAACATGTGTGATAGCCAAAAACTGGAAGCAACTAATATATCTACTAATAGTACCAGATGGTAAATAATTGGTGATATAATTGCATAATGAACTACTCTGCCACAATGAAAGTGAACTGACTACAGCTCTAGGCAGTAACAAAGATGAATCTCACAAACACAATGCTGATTTTGAAAGAGGCAAGACACTACAGAATACACTCAATATGATTCCATTCCTATAAAGTTCAAATGCATATAAAACTGAATTTACAATGTTTAGGGATACAAACTAGATAGTAAACTTTAATGAAGAAAAGCAAATAAATAAATAAATAAGTAACTTCAGCTCAGCGCCTGTGGCTCAATGGGCTAAGGTGCCAGCCACGTACACCTGAGCTGGCAGGTTCAAATCCAGCCTGGGCCTGCCAAACAACAATGACGGCTGCAACCAAAAAAAATTGCCAGACATTGTGGCGGGCGCCTGTGGTCCCAGCTACGAGGGAGGCGGAGGCAAGAGACTCCCTTGAATTAGAGGTTGCTGTTAGCTATGATGCTACAGCACTGTATCCAGGGTGACAGCTTGAGGCTCTGCCTCAAAAAAATAAATAAATAAATAACTTCTCAGCCTTTTCTATGTGCTTTATATTTATTATCTCACACATTAAAGAATAGACCTTACTGATGAAGAAAGTCAGGAACAGAATGAATAAGTAACCTGCCCAAGGTCACATGCCACTTATGAGCAAGGGAGCAGAGATACAGTCCAATTCCAGAGCCAGTACTCTTAATACTAAGCCATTTATATTCAATAAAACAACACGTTAACACTGTGAAAACTGCCCATGATCAATCACCTAGCCACTTCTAACTACAAGATTCTGGATGCCTTGAAAATTTATTTTTGCCTTTCCTGGCTAACTGCATACTCACAGAATTTTAATGGGGGTCAAAAAAATCAAAACAAACTTTTAGGGAAATCTGCGATATTACAGCTAAGAAAATGGAGGTTCAGAGAAGCTAAAGGTTTTGTCTAGGACCACAAAGTTTGTGACAGCTAGCACTAAAACACTAGTTTTGATTCCCAGGAGTCATCTTACCACTACACTGAAGCCCTTCCTACTTCACATCTTATGCAACTCTTGCTGAAACCCACACTCTACCCTCCACGCAAACATTTAAGTTTATTTTTCCAACTTTCACAGCATGCAATAGGTTCAACAGCATTTATACGTAGGTAAAATACATTCTTTCATTTCAACAAATAAACAAACTATGTGCTAAAGAATGGATGATCCCAAATGTGTACCGTAATTTGGGCCCCTAATTTTATTATAGAAAAATAAACACATTAACTGTAATAAATGACAAGTGCTATAGCAGCCCTGTCAACAATGTATTTTGAAAGCACACAGAAAGGCCTGTGTAAAAGATGAGGACCAGGGTTTTAACAAGATGCATTCCAGGCAGGGCAAAGGCCAAGTGTAACAGAGCTTAGAAAGTAGGAAAATGCGATCATTTCTACCAATGGATGTTAAAATAAAAAAACATACTAAATACG
Organism: Arctocebus calabarensis; assembly: GCA_963573935.1. Taxonomy (NCBI): domain Eukaryota; kingdom Metazoa; phylum Chordata; class Mammalia; order Primates; family Lorisidae; genus Arctocebus; species Arctocebus calabarensis. The sequence goes on along the minus strand of CAUYON010022944.1, from coordinate 13,991 downwards.
GAGTCAAAAGACCTGAGTTCGAGTTTGAGCTGTGACTTGGTGTGTGAACAATTTGAGTTTCAAGTTTTCTCATTTGTGACATGTAGATACTACCTACCTCATAGGATTTATGTGAGGGCCAAATTAGTTGCAAATACTTAAAAACTGCAATGTCCTGTATAAACATAAATTACTTATTTTTGTTTTCACCTCTAGGCAACCCTGTGGGCCCTGCCCCTAAACTGTGTCTCATAAAAAACCTCACCCTTCAGAATGAAAATATTCCGATGACATCATTGATATGCTCCTTAGGAGATAGTAAATAGTTAACATGAACGCCTTCAGGTTGAAATGTCATACCTTTTTCCACTGAAATAAATAAATATGTGTAGATGTGTGGTGTTTGTATATTTTATTTCTTAAGCGCCAATATTGACTTCTAGTCAATCTTACTGCCATATTCACTATTACCACATGAAGATTTTCTTCTGGAAATTTTCTATCAGAAATCCTACTCCATTTTATAGTACTTTGTCAAGGAGCCAACTCAAGAATAGACCACAAGCAGCAATCACTCTGCTCTGATCCCAAGAAAGTGGTTATGCATTAGCTATAGATAAACCAAACATATGCCCTGGACTCTAAAAACAGAACTGTTAGTACAAGCATGCCTACCAATGCAAAGTTACTGGACAACCATAAATCCACTGAAAAGTGTAATGAGTTTCTGATTTTCTCATTTCCTTTGAAGTTCAACAGACTGTGTAACCCTGGCTCCCTTTAGCAATCACTCTTTAAACTACACCCAGGCCCTTTTTTGTTCAACCGTAAACCCTACTTCTTAGCTACTCCTTGGATGATACGCTAAATGTGCCACTGTAAAGTCAAAAGAAGGGACAAGAAGCAGGAAAGGGACAAGGGGAGCGAGACGCCCTCTTGCCACTCCAGACCAGTGGCCGTTTTATCTTAGCACAACTTCCCGTTTTCTTCTTCTTACCTTGTACACTTTCCCAAAGGCTCCGTCCCCCAATTCTCCTATTATCTCCCAAAACTCTTCGGGGTTCAGGTCCCTCTTCACATGTTCGTACTGCTTCTTCTTCTTCTCGCTCCCCAACTTGAAGATCTTACGGAAATTGAAGAAGGACATTTTTCCTCCCAATACAGAGTTCCTCGCACTTTAACGGCTAAAAACAATAAAAGGCAAAGTTTCTCCTCCTTCCTCTCTGCGCGAGCCCGGCGGCCGGCGGCAGGCGCGGGGTCTCCCGGATCCCACAGGTCCGGCCGGGCGGTCCCCGGAGAAGGCGGGGGCGACTCGGGCTCCAGCCCACGGTGGGGGGGCTGCGCGGGCGGCCCCTCCGCCGAGCCCGGCCCGCGGGCCGCGCGGGTGGGCGCCTCGCCCCTGGCCCACCCTCTGGGGGCGGCACCTGCCCGCTCGCCCTTCCCCACCCGGCCTGGCCCGACGGGTCCGAGCTGTCTGGACGCCCGAGTCGCGGCGGCTTAGGCCCGTGGCCCCGCGAGTCTCCAGGGGCGGCGGCCACTCCGGGCGACGGAAGCGACCAGCGGCCACTAAGGCGGGCAGTCAAAGGGCTGCGCCCTCCCGCCTCGGACCGCGAGCCTGGGGTCTCCTCGGCAGCTGTCCGCTCCCGCGACGCGAGGCCCGCGCGTTCCCTCGGCTCTGGGGCGCCGCCGCCGCCTCCGCCTGGCTCCCTCTCCAGCCCACACAGCCTCTGCCCAGAGCGCGCGCCGACGCCGACTCTGGAGCGCGCCCGCTCGGTAACGCGCCCGGCGCAGCGCGCACTCGCGCGGGGGCGTCCCCTCTGGCCCCGCGCACGCGCGTTGGATCCCGCGGACTTGAGGCTTGGCTCGGGGTATGTGCTGGACGCTTGTGCTCTTCGATACCGGGCAAATTTCCCACTTGCCTTCCAAGTCCCAAATCCTGTCAGTTCACTGCCTTAGTAGAGGGGCCCCCGTCGGCACGACCCTGTTGACTGTGCTAGCGGATGCTGCCTCCATTCTGCATCGGGAATAAATTGTAAAGAGTGAAAGGTGAGCTGTCCGGGTTGGAGCCCGAAAGCGGACTTTTTTCCGCTCTCAAAAGCACCCAAAACACAGTACATTTGAGAGGGGAGTCTGGAGGCTGTGAGCTTCGTCTTCGGGGTCCCAGCTCTGAGATCTTGGGCCCGTAACCTCTCGGAGCCTCAGTTTTCTTACTGTGAAATGAAGATCCTAATAGTCCCCTCCTGAAGTCGTGACAAGCAGTAAATGAAGCTGCGAGCGCTCAATCTTAGTTCTTACTGCTGCAAGTGAGCAGGTAAGATAGACATAGGTAAAAATTATTTAAACCCACTTCTCAAGCGATGACCGTGACACTCCCTTGACAGTGACCTAACTTAGCCACCTCCACAGCTGTAAACTTGGTGCCACCCTTTGTGACTCCACCTGAACTAAGTAAGCCTTACTTAGTAAGGCATTCGCTTCCTGATCTGCTTTTGACCCTCTTGGGCAGCAATGCCTGGTGGGGCAGTGTAACATGGGCTAGAATCGGTCAATTGGTGACCCACCAGAGGAGAGCCCTTTCTGGGCAGTGGTTCCTTGTTCTTCTTGACCTCCAAGTACCTGGCAGCATTCCTGACAGTATAGTAAACGGCACATCTGGTGAATGAATGAATGACGCTATCCGGAGCAGAGCCAATATAGCTATTCATGTAATGTCGACCCCTTCCCGATGATTTTGCCTTCCAACCCCAAAATGGTATAACAGAACCCCTCTTCCAGGAGGAGGCTTAAAATTATTTGACTTCCAAAGATACTCCTATCTTAAGCGTTATTGAGGTATACTGAGATAAAATAAACTGCACTTTTGTTATGTTTTGACAAATGTATACACCTGTGAAAACAATGTCACAATTAATCTGTTTTTAATTAGTGTAATTTGTCAGGAAATGAAGAAATGCACAAAGAAGAAAATAGTACTGTAATGCTGCCATCCAGAAATAACCATTGGTAAGATTTTATTGTATTTCCAAACAGGATTTTTTTGGCTATGCATTAGCTTTTTTACTATAGATGAGATTATGCTACATATAAAGGTTTGGGGTAGGGCTCCCGTAGCTTAGTGGATAGGGCACCGGCCACATACACCCAGGCTGGCTAAACAACAATGACAATTGCAACAAAAAAAAAGCTGAGCATTGTGGCAGGCACCTGTAATCCCAACTACTTGGGAGGTTGAGGCAGGAAAATTGCTCAAGCCCAAGAATTTGAGGTTGCTGTGAGCTGTGACGTCACAGCACTCTACCAAGGGTGGTATACTGAGACTCTTTCTCCAAAAAAAAAGTTTGGATCCTGCATTTTTCATATTTCAGTACTATTGGTAATTATTCTCTTTTATCATGAGATATTTAGACTATAATATTTCTATTTTATTTTATTTTTTAATGTATTTTATTTTATTTTTTGAGACAGTCTCACTAGGTCGCTCTCAGTAGAGCTCTGTGATGTCACAGCGCACAGCAACCTCAAACTCTTGGGCTTAAGCCATTCTCTTGCCTTAGCCTCCCAAAGTAGCGGAGACTACAGGCACCTGCCACAATACTAGGCTATTTATAGAGACAAGGTCTCTCTCTGGCTCAAGGTCGGTCTGGAGAACCTGTGAGCTCAGGGAATCCACCCTTCTCGGCCTCCCAAGTGCTGGGATTACAGGCATGAGCCACTGTACACAGCCTTTAATTTTTTTTTAAAGCAGTCCTTTTGGAGAAATATTCCTTTTTTTTTGAGACAGAGTCTCATTATGTCCCCCTCAGTAGAGTGCTGTGGCATCACAGCTCACAGCAACCTCAAACTCTTGAGATTAAGTGATTCTCTTGCCTCAGACTCCCAAGTAACTGGATCTATAGGCAGACACCACAGCACCCTATTTTTTGGTTGCAGTTGTCATTGTTGATTTTAGCTGGCCTGTCCCGGCTGGGACCCGCCAGCCTCAGTGTATTTGGCCAGCGCCTACTCACTGAGCTATGGGCACTGCACAATATTTCTATTCTGAATAAAATATGGATAAATATCTGTGTACACAAATCCTTTTTCACATATTTGATTGTTTTCTCAGAATAAATTACTAGAAATAGAGTTTGGCCAATGGGTATATGTCTGTTTCCTTTTTTGTTGTTCTGTTCAAAATAGAAAAGGCTTTTCCTATTTTCTCAAATTAAAATATAGTATATTCTTGTAAACGATTCAAATAATACGGAAATTACAAAATAAGAAGCTGTCTGTAATTCTCCCTTTATGTCTTCTCTCTTTTCAAATTTACCCCCAACCTAACCACTGATAAAAGTCAATTATATGGGCGATGCCTATGGCTGAAAGGAGTAGGGCGCTGGCCCCATATGCTGGAAGTGGGAGGTGGCAGGTGCAAACCCAGCCCCGGCCAAAAAAAAAAAAAAAAAATGGTTTTCAAGAAATCACTAGCAGGCTGGGCACAGTTGCTCACACCTGTAATCCTAGCACTCTGGGAGGCTGAGGTGGGTGAATTGCCTGAGCTCAGGAGTTGGAGACTAGCCTGAGCAAGAGTGAGACCCCCATCTTTAAAAAATAGCCAGGCATTGTGGTGGGTGCCTATAGTGCCAGCTACTTGGGAGACTGATGCAAGAGAATCTCTTGAGCCCAAGAGTTTGAAGTTGCTGTCAGCTATGACGCCATGGCACTTTACCGAGGGCAACAAAGCAAGACTTTGTTTCAAAAAAAAAAAAAGAAAGAAATCACTAGCAAAGAAGTTAAAGTTAAGACACCATTAAGAAATAGAAATATTGTGCGGTGCCTGTGAGTCAGTGGATAGGGCGCCGGCCCCATATACCGAGGGTGGCAGGTTCAAACCTGGCTCCCACCAAACTGCAACAACAAAAAAAAGAAATAGAAATATTCTGGCTTGGCACCTGTAGCTCATTGGTTATGGCACCAGCCACATACACTGAGGCTGGCGGGTTCGAACCCACCCCAGACCACCTAAACAACTGCAACGAAAAAAAAGAAAAATAGTCAGGAGTTGTGGCAGGCGCCTGTAATCCTAGCTACTTGGGAGGCTAAGGCAAGAGAATCACTTAAACCCAAGAGTTGGAGGTTGCTGTGAGCTGTGACATCACAGCACTCTACCGAAGGCGACATAATGAGACTGTCTCAAAAAAAAAAAAAAAAAAATATTCTACGCCTCGGTGCCTTTCGCTCAACAGGCTAAGGCTCCAGAGCCACGTACACCTGAACTGGCGGGTTCGAATCCAGCCTGAGCCCATCAAACAACAATGACGGCTGCAACCAAAAAATGGCCGGGCTTTGTGGCGGGCACCTGTAGTCCCAGCTACTCGGGAGGCAGAGGCAGGAGACTCACTTAAGCCCAGGAATTGAAGGTTGCTGTGAGCTGTGATGCCATGGTACTCTCTCCAGGGTGACAGCTTGAGGCTCTGTCTCAAAAAAAAAAGAAAGAAAGAAAGAAAGAAAGAAATATTCTTGTAGAATTTTTCATATATTACAGAGAAAAGAAATTAATCTCTTATGCAAGGTTTTCCTTTTAATAAAATAATATACATGGTCCAAAAAAATTAAGCCTATAAGCATGAGGGAATTTTGGGGGGGGATAATAAAAAAGTTCTGTAACTGGATTATAATGATGGTTGTACATTTACAGTGGGTGAATTATATGGCCTGTAAGTTACACTCTGTTTCTAAAATTTGGTATGCATATCTTCTTTTAAATACAAAAACAGCATCATCTGATATATGGAACATTGAGATCTTTCCATGCCAGCACAAATAGATCTGTCTCACCCTTTTAAATAACTGCATGGAGTTCTACTGTCTCTACCATAGTTTACTTAAGCATTTCTCTATTGATAGACATTTAGGTGGTTTCCAATTTTTTGTCATCATAAACAATACCACAGTGAGCATGCACATACAAGCATCTTTGTGTATTTATCTTATTGTATTTCTTTAAGTACAATTCAAGAAGTGGAACTGATGAGTCAAAGACTATATAAAATATTTTTACCTATATTGCCAAATTGGCCTTTAGAAAGGTTGGTTGTACCAATTTATACTCCTATCAACAATGCGTGAGAATGCCAATTTCACCTCACCCTCAACAGGAGCAGCTATTACCCATCTTTTTAATCTTTGCCAAGCTGATAGTCCCAAAATAACCTGACATTTCAGTTTAGTGTTCTCTGATTATTAATAATATACCGCCTCTCCTTATCTGTCTTGTATATTGACCACTTTGGTTTCTTATTTTATGAATCACCGAATAATAACAAATGATACTGTTAGTGTGCTATAAATGATATGATTAACATACTTTGGTGAAATTGTCATGGAGTTAATAATAACTTAATGCATTTTTACCATGAAGTTATGGCCAAAGAAATTATATGATAATACTATAATGTCATTTATGCAGATTCAGATAGTAAATGCCATGATATATGGATGTTTGTGCTATTTATAAATCATAATTTGGCTTCCCTGAACTTTTATACCTTTAAAAGTCAAGTTTAACCAGCGAACACATATTCATTTAATACACACTTTTTGGCTCCACTCAGCTTACAAACAGTTTAAGACATTCTCATTAGATAGCTTGGTGAGGGGAGTACTGTCTTCCTTAATGATAATGAGGATAGGCTCGGTGATTATGTCATCGGCCACATGCACCAAGGCTGGTGGGTTCAAACCCAGCCTGAGCCAGCTAAACAACAATGACAACTGCAACAACAACAACAAAAATAGCCAGGCGTTGTGGTGGGTACCTATGGACCCAGCTGCTTGGGATGCTGAGGCAAGAGAATCGCTTAAGCCCAAGAGTTGGAGGTTGCTGTGAACTGTGATGCAACAGCACTCTACTAAGGGCAACATGATGAGACTCTATCTCAAAAAAAAATGAGGGTATCTTTTAAAATTGGTAATTTAGTATGTATTGAGTGCTTGCTATATGCCAACCACTGTGCTAAGTGGTTTACCCACATCGTTTAAACTCCATGCCAACCCTATGAGATGGGTACTATAAAAATCCCTATTTATTATAAAAGAGAATAAAACTGAAGCAGAGAGTTAAATAACTAACTCGGCATGGCTTCACAGATAATAATGGTAGATTTGCAATTGAATCCAGATCTTTGTAAACCTAACTGCCTAGTATTTAACAACTCTGCTAATGCTCTCTCCCTTAGCTTGTATAATAGCCATCTCACAGGACGAGATAGTTGCCACTACTGTGTTTCTCCTTTCCTTCTTAACTTGAAACCATGCTCTCCTCAGTGTCTCCACTTTGTTAGTGCCCGAGCGTGTATGTGTGCGAGTGTTTGTGTGTGGGCATGCCTATATGTTTTGTATAAATGTATGTACATATGTATATGTACAGGTGTGTCTGTGTATGAGCATGCATTTATCTGTGTATGTAGGTAAGGTGTGTGTATGTTTCTCTCTCTAGACCAGTGATTTTTCAACTGGTGTGCTGAGACAGGATCTTAGGTGTGCCGTGAAAAAAAAAAAAAATTTTTTTTTTTTTTGAGATAGAGTCCTCACTATATCACCCTGGGGTTGACTGTTATAATATCATCACTAGCTTAAAGCAACTTCAAACTCTTGAGCTCAAGCGATCTTCATGCCTCAGTTTCCTGAGCTGGTACTATAGGCACCTACCACAATACCCAGCTAGTTTTTTCTATTTTAGTAGAGACAGGGTCTCACCCTTGCTCAGGCTGGTCTCGAACTCTTGAGCTCAAGCCATTCACCCACCTTAGCCTCCGAAATCCTGCTAGGATTACAGCCCTGAGCCACTGAACGCATCCAAAATTTTTTTAAAAACATTATTTTCAAAAGAAGTTCAAAGTGGCTCTGCGCATGTAGCTCAAGCAGCTAAGGTGCCAGTCACATACACAAGAGCTGGCAGGTGCAAATCTAGCCCAGGCCTGCCAAACAACAATGATAACTACAACCAAAAAGTAGCTGGGCATTGTGGTGGGCACCTATACTTGGGAGGCTGAGGCAAGAAAATCACATAAGCCCTGGAGTTGGAAGTTGCTATGAGCTGTGATGCCATAGCACTCTACTGAGGGCGACAGCTTGAGGTTCTGTCTCAAAAAAAAGAACTTCAAAGCACAGTTAAGTATATTCTTTTTTACTCTTTTTTTAATCAAAGTAATTTAAGTGTGCCACAGAAGTTTGACTATAGGTCTAGTGGACCAGGAGACTAAAACATTGAAAAACAGTGCGCTAGACCGAAAGCACTTTCCGTGCAGGGACTGTGTCCTGCTCATCCTGTACCCCCTGCATCTAGCCCAGAGTCTGCCTGTTTCATAAATTATTCTGGAATGAATGAAAGAAAATTTTAGAACTTCATACCTAGTGAAAGAAATTATATGTCAGTTCTTTTCCCATTCCTTCTTTCTAACCTCGTAAATTTTCCAGTTAGTTCTTTAAATGCTACTGTGACATTGGAAGTAGCAAATTCCTTTGATGTACAAGTACTCTGTAGCATAAATGTGTTTTTTATCCTTTCTGGAGTTATATTTTTAGAAGGGATTTTTTTCAGGTATTTTAAGAAAGTAACCTGCAATTATGACAATTATTCTCCTGAAATAGAATTGTATGTCATTCAGAAAATTCCAGTGAAGATTTTTAGTCATTTTTTTTCTATTTTAAAATGTTTTAAAAGGTAAACAAATCACCTGATTTAAGCTCTTTTTTGTTTCAAAAAAAGAATCTAAAAATATCCTCCCTTCTAATCCATCTCTGTGCTTGCGTCATACAGGACTGTTACACACACACTCCCACCTTCTTTTCATCCCTAGTAACCTCTGTTGGCATGACTCATAAGCATTTGACAGTATAATGAGAAGGCTGAACATACCCAAGTGTTAGGAAATTAGAAAATAAAAGGAGTATAGACATATTTTTTAACCAGCTATATTCAAATTCCTGTTAAAAATCTAGATACCATAACATCTTTCAAACTTGAAGTACTTGAATGATCAACATTTAAAAAAAATTATTTTTAATTAAAAAAGAAAAAATATATATTCTTTTAGACAGGGTTTTTGACTCTAGCACCCCAGCTAGAGTGCAGTCATCATAGCTCACTGTAACCTCAAACTACTGGGTTCAAGAAATCCTTCTGCCTTAGCCTCCTGAGTAGCAGGCTGGTTTCAAACTCCTGAACTTAAGTGATCCTCCTACCTCAGCCTCCCAGAGAGCTAGGATTACAAGTGTGAGCCACCATACCCAGCCTCCCTAATTTTATGTGTCACTTTTGTTCTTTGTTCCTTAAGACATGTTTGTTGTAATACTTTTCATCATTGCCTCAAAAACTATCTGTCCTGTCATTAGTTCAGTAACAGTGGGCAACTCACTTTTCCACATTTTGTGGCTTGCATGGGAATTTCACTTTTGACAGAGGCTTCTTCAGGGAGATAAAATAATTCAGAATGACCAAAAAAATGGGGTAACTCCTATGGTAAAATTTTTTTAGTACTTCATCCATCAAATGACTATATGATCTCCAAGAACTTGGCAATTTAAAATTCTATTTTCATTTTCACTATACCCCTAATTTTAGTTGTCTTATATACTAGTAAGGTAATTGTGTTCATTTTTCTGACATAAGTGTAACTAAAGGGTAAATATATGCAGTTAGTAATTTCAAAAGACATACAGTATTCATCAAATCCATGGAGAACCTTGTTTCCACTAAAAACTATTTTCAGGATAACTCTTATGAAATTTGCCTAGTAAGATGGGAAAAAGACAGGCATGGTGGGGCGGGCAGGGGAAATTTTTCAGAGTAATATCAGTGGCTATCTTGCAGAAGAAATTTTCAGATTTCTTCTGTAAGAAAATAACTACCCCACCTGAGTCCTTGCTACTGTCATACCCCTCCTCTTGTTACCAGATGGAGAGGGTCTGGCCATCTGTCACTGTCAGCCAATATGCAGAGACAGGGGTAGGTCCACCAAAGTTTATTTGTCACAAGGCTAACAATTCTGGAGAACAATGAGAGTAGCCTCTCCAAGACTATTCTGTTCTTTCATTTCCAAAATCACAGTTTTATACATAAAGGTTACATTAAATAATAATCACCATAATTCAGTAACAATCTATTACATTTCCAATTCAAAAGTTAATTTCCTAAATCAATCCTCCTAAAGCAAAGTCCACATTAACCCTTATTTTAAATAATAATCAGCATAACTGTAATGAATGTAATTAGCTATAATAGTGACCTATTACATTTATGATTCAAAAGTCAATTTCCTAAATCAGTCTTCCTAAACTATTTAAGATGGACATCTTTAGGGTGGGAGCTAAATTTACAAAACAATAAGAGAGCCTGGAGGTGAAGGTCTCCTAGGACCTAAAACAACTAGACCAACTGTATCATGTCCACCCTAGCCTGACTCACTCCATCTTCTCTCTACATGTGCTCTCACTCTTTTCCTAATCTCTCAGTAACTCTCCCATGGTCTTAATGACCACTTTGGTTACTGTGCATTCCTGTTCCACAAAACTGTCAGGACAATTACAAACCATGATTGGAGGCTTATTACATTAAATTATTAACACAGTCATAAGACACTGCCTATTTGTCTGGGAAATCCCACTCTTTTCTATTTCCATGGCTCATATTCCATGTTACTACAAGAGGAAATTAACCAACGTAGATTCCTGTTAAAGGCAAATATATTCTTGTATTTTATGCCAATGCCAACTTCAGAAAATGATCATTTCCAACAAAACTGAACCAAATGACTTGTGATTGAGGGTTCATCCAAATAAAAAATACATATTTCAGAGTTGACTTGTTAAATAACTATTTAGAATTACATTCATCCATCTGTTCAACAGCTAGTCATCCATTTCTACTATATGCCAGGCAGTATCTTTAGGACTGAGGAATCAGTTAAAATCAAAACATACCCTCCCTCCCAAAAAAATCCCTGCAGTCTCTTAGAATTTATATTCTAGAGATTAAGTGGGATTTAGACAAATAATATGAGAGATACTATTTTTAATCCAGTGATACTTGGTAATTTCTGAAGACATTTTTAATTGTCACAACTAAAGGGGATGCTACTGGCATGTGGTGGGTAGAGGCCAGGAATGCTGCTACACATCCTATAAGGCACAGGACAGCTCAAAGAGTTATTCAACTAATGTTGAAAACCCCATGCTAATCTTTGGTGTTAAAAGCTCAAGATGTTATTTACCCTTGAGTGACTGGAAGAAGACCTAAGGGGGGATTCTGGATGCTGATTGAATGGGTGAGTTTACGATGCAAAAATTCTCTGAACTCCCCACTTATGATCTGTGAATTTTCCAGTGTGTATAATTTTAGCATATAAACCCTATATTCTTTGAAACTCTTTCCATCAAGAGATAGGGATCTATGTCTCTTCCTCATGCATCTTGGGTCTGTGACTGTTTAACCAACATAATAGAGAAAGAGTGATATTTTGCCAGTTTCCAGACCCAAGCCAAATTAGCAGTTTCCACTTCCTGTGATCTGGAATCCTTCATCTTAGAACCCACTAACATCCTAGATGCCATGGATAACACCTGTAATCCCTTTGCTTTGTAGAGCTGAGGCAGGACCATTAAGGCTATGAGTTCAAGGTCAGCCTGGGCAACATGGTAAAACCCTGTCTCTACAAAAAATAAGAAAAGTCAGGCTTGGTGGCACGTGCCTTTAGTCCCAGCTACTAAGGAGGCAGAGGTGGGAGGATTACTTTTGCCCAGGCATTGAAGACTGCAGTACCCTATGATCATGCCACTGTACTCCAGCCTGGCCAACAGAGGGAGATGCTATCACTAAAAAAAATAAAAATAATTTTAAAAATAGAACCCAGTACCATGCTCTGAGACCAAACTATCCATGGAGAAGCTCATATGGAGAAACCTGTGCTCTCAGTCATGGTTGAACTCCCAGCTAACATCAACTCACCAGCCATGTGAGTGAACCATCCTAAGTTTCATTTTCCATCCCCTAGTCAAGCTACCACGTAGAGAAGACACAGTTTTCCTCCTGAGCCCTGCCCAAATTACAGATTCATGAGCTTAAAAAAAGAGATTGCCATTCATTAAGGCACAAAATTTCAGAGACTCTTAAATGTGCAAAAATCTTTAAGTGGAACAATATTAAGTAAATACAAATTTTACTTAAAAAAAAATACTGTAAGGGCTGGCTGCATTGGCTCACACCTGTAATTCTAGCATTCTGGGAGGCTGAGGCTGGTGGATTGCTCAAGCTTGAGAGTTCAAGACCAGCCTAAGACCCCATCCCTTAAAAAAAAAGTAGCCAGGCTCAGCGCCCGTGGCTCAACGGGTTAAGGCGCTAGCCACGTACACCTGAGCTGGCGGGTTCGAATCCATCCCGGCCCGCCAAGCAACAATGACGGCTGCAACCAAAAAATAGCCAGGTGTTGTGGCAGGCACCTGTAGTCCCAGCTAAAGAGACTCGCTTGAGCCCAGGAATTGGAGGTTGCTGTGAGCTGTGATGCCACAGCACTCTATCCAGGGTGACAGCTTGAGACTCTGTCTCAAAAAAAAAAAAAAAAAGTACCCAACTGTTGTAGTAGGCACCTGGAGTTGTAGCTATTTGGGAGATTGAGGCAACAGGATCACTTGAGCCCAAGAGTTGGAGGTTGCTGTGAGCTGTGAAGCCACAGCACTCTACTGAGCACAACAAAATAAAGAGGGAGAGAATACTATAGTTACATGACTTTGGGAAACTCTTGGCTAGATAAAGTTTTTAAAGTTTCACTTACTACAGAACTCTTTTAAAAAATTTTTTTAACTTTTATTTTTATTTTATTTATTTATTTATTATTTATTATTATTATGGGGGGGTTTTTTGCAGTTTTGGGCTAGGGCTGGGTTTGAACAAGCCACCTCTGGCATATGGGGCAGGCACCACACATTTTTAAAAATTTTTTTTATTGCTGCAGAACTTTTAACAGATTAATGTGTTTCCTGTTTCTGTACAAGAGTATCCAGTGTTTCTGAAGCTTTTTTTTTTTTTTGAGACACAGTCTCACTTTTTGCCCTCAGTTGAGTTCCCTGGTGTCATTAGAGTACCCTGGCATCATAGCTCACAACCTGGGCTCAAGTGATTCTCTAGCCTCAGCCTCCTGAGTAGGTAGGACTACAGGTGCCTCCCACAATACCCAGCTATTTTTAGAGATGAGGTCTCACTCTGGCTCAGGCTGGTTTCAAACTCCTTAGCTCAGGCAATCCACCCGCCTCGGCCTCCCAGAATGCTAGGATTATAGGCATGAGCCACTGCACCCAGCCTGTTTCTCAAACATTTTTAACCCCAGAATCTGTATTGTAAAGTGCCATCTTGCATAATTTGTGTTCAAGGGAAAAGACTTTAATAAAACCAAACTCACTTTGTAGTAATTCAATAATTAAAAATTTTAATCCTAAAACAAAAAAATTTTTAATCCTAAAAATTGCAAAGAGTTAATACCAGAATAGTTTTAATTTGAAAATTCATATGTTATACTGTTAATTCTGGCAATAAAGTAATATACCTTAAATTTGCCTAATGAAATGTTGTTTTTTTTTTTGAGACAGAGTCTCACTTGGTCACCCTTGGTAGAGTGCCGTGGCGTCTTACCTCACAGCAACCCCAAACTCTTGGGCTCAAGGGATTCTCTTGCTTCAGCCTCCCAAGTAGCTGAGACTACAGACAGGTGCCCACCACAATGCCCAGCTATTTTTTAGAGACGAGCTCTCACTCTTGCTCAGGCTGGTCTCAAAACTCATCAGCTCAGGCAATCCACATGCCTTGGCCTCCCAAGTGCTTGGATTACAGGCGTGAGCCACTGCCAAATGAAATTTTTAAAAACTATTTGAAAAGCTTTAAGGGGCGCTGTGGCGGGCGCCTGTAGTCCCAGCTACTAGGGAGGCTGAGGCAAGAGAATCGCTTAAGTCCAAGAGCTGGAGGTTGCTGTGAGCAGTGTGAT
>CAUYON010022942.1:0-21971 GCA_963573935.1 Arctocebus calabarensis | reverse complement strand
AATAACATACAAGGGGAAGAATATTAGAATAATTGAAAATCTCTCTGATCAAACCTTTCAAGCTAGAAGAGAATGGTCATAGATGTTCAATCTCCTAAAACAAAAGAACTTTCAACCCAGGATCCTATACCCAGCTAAACTGAATTTCAATTATGATGGAGATATTAAATACTTTAATGACATCCACATGTTGAAGAAATTTGCTATAACTAAACCAGTTCTCCAGGATATTTTCAGACCTATCCTCCATAATGACTAACACAAACCTCCACCACAAAAGTAAACCCAGAAACTTTTTATCAAATTTCAACTTCCACAGTGATGAAAGAATTAAAACTGTCCACTGGACTTTCTAAAGATTTTTCATTGTTTTCAATTAATGTGAATGGTTTAAATTGTCCTCTGAAGAGGCATAGGTTGGCTGACTGGATACAAAAACTCAGGTCTGATATATGCTGCATACAAGAATCTCATCTTACCTTAAAAAATAAATTTAGACTCAAGGTGAAGGGATGGTCATCTATATTCCAGGCAAATGGAAAACAGAAAAAAGCAGGTGTTGCAATCTTATTTACAGATACAATAGGCTTTAAATCAACCAAAGTAAAGAAGGATAAAGAGAGACATTTCATATTTGTTAAAGGTACTACTCAATATGATGAGATTTCAATTATTAATATTTATGCACTCAACCAGAATGTGCCTCAATTTATAAGAAACATTATAATGGACATGAGTAACTTGATTTCCTCCAGCTCCATAGTAGTTGGAGATTTTAATACTCCCTTAGCAGTGTTGGATAGATCCTCCAAAAAGAAGCTAAAGAAAGAAATTTTAGATATAAGCTTAACCATTCAACAACTGGATTTAACAGACATCTACAGAACATTTCATCCTACTAAAATTGAATACACAGTCTTCTCATCAGCCCATGAAACATACTCCAAAATTGATCAGATCTTAAGTCACAAGTCTAACCTCAGCAAATTTAAAAGAATAGAAATTATTCCTTGCATCTTCTCTGACCATGATGGAATAAAAGTTGAACTCAAAAACAACAGGAATATGCATACTCATACAAAAACATGGAAGCTGAATAACCTTATGCTGAAGAATAGCTGGGTCATAGACAAGATTAAGGAGGAAAATGCCAAATTTTTGGAACAAAATGACAATGAAACATGAATTTACTGCAAAGGCAGTCCTTAGAGGGAAACGGAAAGAGAGAAGATGTACAAATGGGACATCTTAAGCAATTGGAGAAGGAAGAACATTCCAACCCCAAACTGAGCAGAAGAAAAGAAATAATCAAAATTAGAGCAGAATTAAATGAAATTGAAATCAAAAGGGTTATACAACAGATCAATAAATCAAAAAGCTGGTTTTTTGAAAAGGTCAATAAAATAGATAAACCTTTGGCTAACTTAACCACAAAAAAAAGAGTAAGATTTCTAATTTCATCAATCAGAAATAGTAAAGATGAAATAACAACAGACCCCTCAGAAATTCAAAAAATCCTTAACGAATATTATAAGAAACTTTACTCTCAGAAATATGAAAATCTGAAGAAAATTGACCAATACTTGGAAGCATGCCACCTACCAAGACTTAGCCAGAACATAGTGGAAACATTGAACAGGACTATATCAAGTTCTGAAATACAATCAACTATAAAAAAATCTCTCTAAAAACAAAAGCCCGGGATCAGATGGCTTCACATCATTCAACCAAACCTTTAAAGAAGAACTAGTACCTGTGTTACTAAACCTCTTCCAAAATATAGAAAAAGAATGAATACTACCCAACACATTCTATGAAGCAAACATCACCTTGATCCCTAAACTGGGGATAGACTCAACAAGAAAAGAAAACTATTAACCAATATCACTAATGAATACTGATGCAAAAATATTTAACAAGATACCAACAAACAGAACCCAACAATACATCAAGTAAATTATATATCACGACCCAGTGGGCTTTATCCTAGTATCTCAAGGCTGGTTCAATATACATAAATCTATAAATGTAATTCAGCACATAAGCAAATCAAAAAATAAAAACCATATAATTCTCTCAATTGATGCAGAAAAAGATTTTGACAATATCCAGCATCTCTTTATGATCAGAACACTTAAGAAAATTGGTATAGAAGGGACATTTCTTAAACTGATAGAGGCCATCTACAGCAAACCCACAGTCAATATCGTATTGAATGGAGTTAAATTGAAACCAGTTAGATCAGGAACCGGGCAAATTTTCCCATTATCTCCATTGCTCTTCAACATCGTAATGGAAGTTTTAGCCATTGCAACCAGGGAAGAAATGGTGATCAAGGGTATCCACATAAGGTCAGAAGACATCAAACTTTCACTCTTCGCAGATGATATGATTGTATATCTAGAAAACACCAAGGATTCTACTACAAAACTTTTAGAAGTGATCAAGAAATACAGCAATGTCTCAGGCTACAAATCAATACACATAAATTTGTAGCCTTTATATATGCCAACAATAGCCAAGCCGAAAAAACAGTCAAGGACTCTATTCCTTTCACAGTAGTGCCAAAGAAGATGAAATACTTCGGAGGTTACCTAACAAAGGGTGTGAAAGATCTTTATAAAGAGAACTATGAAACTTTAAGAAAAAAAAATAGCTGAAAATGTTAACAAATGGAAAAATATACCATGCTCATGGCTGGGAAGAATCAACATTGTTAAAATGTCTATACTACCCAAAGCAATATATAATTTTAATGCAATTCCTATCAAAGCTCCATTGTCATATTTTAAAGATCTCGAAAAAATAATACTTTGGTTTATATGGAATCAGAAAAAAACTCGAATAGCCAAGACATTACTCAGAAATAAAAACAAAGCAGGAGGAATCACACTACCAGACTTGAGACTCTACTATAAATCGATAGTGATCAAAACAGCATGGTACTGGCACAAAAACAAGAGAGGCAGATGTTTGGAACAGAATAGAGAACCAAGAGATGAATCCAGCTACTTACCATTACCTGATCTTTGACAAGCCAATGAAAAACATTCAATGGGCAAAATACTCCCTATTTAACAAATGGTGGTGGGTGAACTGGCTGGCAACCTGTAGAAGACTAACACTGGACCCACACCTCTCACCATTAACTAAGGTAGACTCTCACTGGATTAAAAATTTGAACTTAAGACATGAAACTATCAAAATATTAGGAGAAAGTGCAGGGGAAACTCTTGAAGGAATTGGCTTGTGTGACTATTTTATGAGGAGGACTCCCAAGCAATTGAAGCAGCATCAAAAATATGCTGATCAAACTAAAAAGCTTCTGTACAGCCAAGAACTTAGTAAATATAGCAAGCAGACAGCCCTCAGAATGGGAGAAAATATTTGCAGGTTATGCCTCCGACAAAGGTTTAATAACCAGAATACACAGAGAACTCCAATGTATTAGCTTGAAAAGACCATCCCATCTCAGGCTGGGCAAAGGACTTGAAGAGAAACTTCTCTAAAGAAGATAGGCCCATGGCCTACAGACACGTGAAAAACTGCTTACCATCCTTAATCATCAGAGAAATGCAAATCAAAACTACTTTGAGATATCACCTAACTCCAGTAAGATGTCGGCATGGATGTGGAGAAAAGGGAACACTTCTACACTGCTGGTGTGAATGCACATTAATATGTTTCTTTTGGAAGGATGTTTGGAGAGTACTTAGAGATCTAAAATAGACCTGCCATTTGATCCTATAATTCCTTTACTAGGTGTATACCCAGAAGACCAAAAATCACACTACAAGAAAGACATCTGTACCAGAATGTTTATTGCAGCCCAATTCATAATTGCTAAGTCATGGAAGAAGCCCAAGTGCCTATTGATCCATGAATGGATTAATAAATTGTGGTAAATGTACACCATGGAATACTATGCAGCCTTAAAGAAAGATGGAGACTTTATCTCTTTCATGTTTATTTGGATGGAGCTGGAACATATTCTTCTTAGCAAAGTATCTCAAGAATGGAAGAAAAAGTATCCAATGTACTCAGCCCTACTATGAAGCTAATTTAAAGGTTTCATATGAAGCCTATAACCCAACTATAGCACAAGAATATGGGAAGGGAGGGGAGGGGAGTGGTTGGGGTGGAGGGAGGGTAATTGGTGGGGCCACACCTATGGTGCATCTTAGAAGGGTACAGGCGAAACTTACTAAATGCAGAATACAAACGTCTTCACACAATAACTAAGAAAATGCCATGAAGGGTATGTTAAACAGATTGATGAAAACACTTCAGATTGTATATGAAACCAACACATTGTACCCCTTGATTGCACTAATGTACACAGCTATGATTTAATAAAAAAAAATGGTTTAAATCAACACAGAGCTCAAAACACATCAAATAGCATATAGCAGCTGTGCCAGTTTGCATTTTCAAAAAATTGTCATGATAATATCACTGGTCTCACATGCTCTTTCAGAATCATGTCACATCCCTATGAAGAGGTAAACTCTCTTTCTCCTAAAGTTGAAATCAAATAGAACTTTGTAACATCCTTGACAAACAGAATACATCCAAAATGGCAATGGGTGACTTTGAGGCTGATTTATGAAAGGTGATATGCCTTCTACCTGAGCTTCTGTCTTGGGACTGTTCACCTTTAGAACACAGTGGCCATGTGGTGGGGTAGCCCAAACCACAGGTGGAGGCATTTCAAACTGTTCTAGCTGACGGTCAGAATCCCCTGCAAACCTTCAGATAACTCCAGCCTCCAGCCTTTGAGCCACCCCCATGTAATGCCACGTGTAGCAGAGACAAGCTATATCCTGTCAAAACTTTCTCCAGTTGAGACTCATGAAAAATTCATGTACTTGTGATTTTTAAGTCACTGCATCTGGGGATGGTTTGTTATATGGCAGTAAATAACCAGTTGCGCGACTGTTGTCTAATCCTCTAGGCAGTATTGCATTTGAAACAAATAAAACAAGCAATACCCAATTTGCCCATTGATCTTTGTGCTTAGGAGTAAGGTAGAAAATGCCTTTTAATTATTTCTTAGAGTCAATGGAAATGAAGGAAAATTGCAATGAACATCAATTCATATATCCCCCAGACCATCTCAATTATTAAATAAATCTACTGTGGTGAGTTTAGTAGTTTTAAAATTTTGTAACACCACTAATAGCATCTCAGAGAAGATCAATCAGAAATATGATGCTGTCTACCAGGTTAAACTGAGAGAAATTTCTTTTCATTGAGGAAATGTGTATACAAAATGCAGTCACAAATAATTAATCCATTCACTCACTCAATAAACATTTGTCGAGTTTTTATGTTCCCAGCACTGCTCTAGGTACCAGGAATACAGACAGCAGTGAACAAATCAGATTTGAGTCTCTTTGTGGAGCTCAGACTCTGGGAAATGGGTGAAAACAATGAAACAAAGCATAAGTAATATATATAAAATAGCAGTTGGTGGCAAATGGACAAAAACAGCCGAAAAGAAGATAGAAAGGAGAGAGAGCAACAGTGGTCACATACACAACAGGCAGGGCAAGTCTCGCTGAGACGTTGAGATTTCAACCACAGTCACAAGGAAATGAAAGATCCGGCAAAAAGTTATCTGGGAGAAGAATGATCCAGGGCAGAGGGAACAGAAGATACAGAGATTCCGAAACAACAACAGGGTGGTACATGCCAGTAAGCAAGAAGGCCAGGTTGCTGGCACGTGAGCAAAAGAGAAATAGTGGAAATAAAGGAAGTAAGCAAGGAACCAGATGATATAGAGTCTTTTAAGCAACTATAAGAATTTAAAATTTTTCTCTGCATGAGAAGTAAATCTATTTGGAGAGGTTAGAGCAAAAGGACGACATGTTATAACTTAAATTTTTAAAAGATTCTTTTGGCTGCTGGAAAGGGAATATATAGTACTCTATATATTACAGAATAGACAATATTAATTAGTATTACAGTTTTGACTAAGATACAGTGTCTTGTATACTAAGACAGGTTAAAAGTAGAACATCCACAGCCATTAAAAAAGGTGGAGACTTTACATCTTTTACACTTACCGGATGGAGTTGAAATACATTCTCCTTAGTAAAGTGTCGCAAGAATGGAAAAATAAGTATGCAATGTACTCCATACTAATAGAAAAATCAGTATATAAGCAATTACATGCTCATAAGAACAATAAAACCCATATATAGTCCAGTAGGGGGTAGAAGGAGGCGGGAGAGGGAGGGGGAGGATGATAGACAGAAGGAGGGAGGGCATGAGGTGGGATCTCACCTAACGTGCCCATTGTGAGGGGGTATAACACACCCCCTGGGTAAGGGGCTCCTTTACAACCGGAACTTTACCCTGGAAGTAAGAACAATGTAACCTAAAAATTTGTACCCTCATATTAATTTGAAATAAAAAATAAATTTAAAAATAAATAAAAGTAGACTATCCA
This sequence comes from Arctocebus calabarensis, assembly GCA_963573935.1. Taxonomy (NCBI): domain Eukaryota; kingdom Metazoa; phylum Chordata; class Mammalia; order Primates; family Lorisidae; genus Arctocebus; species Arctocebus calabarensis. The sequence continues at coordinate 15,517 of CAUYON010022942.1, read as the reverse complement.
GACAAACAGAAATATCGGCTTGGACGAAGATAGTAAGTAAATGGTGGAGTTGTAAGAAGTGATTGAACGAGAATATATTTTGATGGTAGAAATCCAGTAGGATTTACTGGTGGATTAGAAAAGATTTGGCATACGAGAGAAAGGAAGGAGTCAAGGATAACCCAAGATATCGTAAGTTACTAGAAAAATAAACGCATCATTTATTTAGATGGTGAGTATTATGGGAGAAGATGCTTTGCTGGGGAGATGAGGAAGAACGGAGACATGTTTAGATGTCTGCTGGACATCCAGTGAAATAATAGTTATCCATTGTCTGTTTAGTGGGAACATTATCAATCATCAGTTCAGGAGTTTTTCAACCTGGTTCATCGGGTTGGAAGATTTCTTCAAGGAATCCCAAGCTTCTTTTTCGTATCATGCATTTTATGTTTTTCTTTCAGAATATTATAGGGGTACATATGTTTTGGCTACAACATTTGCTTTTGTACACTTGAAGTCAAAGTTATTCACGTGTCCTTCACTTAGAATGTGTGTACATTTAGGTGTGAGTTAACCCCATCCTTCCTACCTCCTCCTACCTGGTTGATTCTCGTTGAGTTTCACTTCCACACATGCACAAAAGTGTTGATTGACTAGTTCCAATTTAGTTTTGAGCACATGTGGGGTTTGTTTTTCCATTCTTAGAATACATCACTTGCAAGAACAGTCTCCGGTTTTATCCAGTTGTTACAAAAGATCCTGGAGCACCATTTTTATGTGGCTGAGTGGTGCTCCGTAGTGTACATATACCACATTTTATTAATTCACTCATGTATTGATGGGCACTTGGATAGTTTCAACATTTTTTTGTGATTGCAAATTTTGCTGCTATAAACATTTGAATACAAGTGTCTTTTTGGTAAAATGTCTTTTTTTTCCTTTGAGTAAATTGCCTAGTGGGATAGCTTGATCAAATGGTAGGTCTACTTGTAGTTCATTGAGATATCTCTATACTACCTACCATAGAGTCTGCACTAGTTTGCAGTCCTAACAATAGCGTATGTGTGTTCCCTTCTCTTCACTTCCGGCATTTGTTGTTTTGGGACTTTTTGATAAAAGCCATTCTCTCTGTAGTTAGTTAATATCTCTTGTGGGCTTTTTTTATTTTTCTTTCTGAGACTGAATCTCACTCATCGTGCCATGGTGTAAGCCTAGCTCACAGCAACCTCAAATCCTGGGTTCAAGTAATCCTCCTGCCTCCGCCTCCTGAGTAGCTGAGCCACCCACCACCAACCCTGGCTAACTTTTCTATTTTTAGTAGAGATGGATCTTGCTCTTGTATAGGCTGCTCTGCAATTCTTGAGCTCCAGGGATCAATTATGGTTTTGATTTGCATTTCCCTAATGATTAGAGATGTTGAGCATTTTTTCTTTTGTTTCTTTTTCTTTTCTTTCTTCCTTTCTTCCTTCTTTCCTCCCTTCCTTCCTTCTTTCCTTCCTTCCTTCCTTCCTTCCTTCTTTTTTTTGAGACAGAATCTTGCTTTGTTGCCCTTGGTAGAGTGCTGTAGTGTCACAGCTCACAGCAACCTCAAACTATTGGATTTAAGTGGTTCTCTTGGCTCAGCCTCCCAAGTAGCTGGGACTACAGGCACTCGCCACAACACTTGGCTGTTTTTCTTTAGAGACAGGATCTCCCTCTTGCTCAGGCCAATCTCAAACTCCTGAACTCAAGCCATCCACCTGCCTTGACCTCACAGAGTGCTGGGATTAGGCACCCAGGCTTTGTGTTCAGCATTTTTTTCATCTGTTTATTGGCCATTAAACCAGCTTCAATTGAGAAGTTTCTGTTTGTTTCTCTTGCCCACTTTTTAACAGGGTTGTTTGATTTTTTTCTTGCTGATTTGAGCCATATGCTTTTTACGAGGACATACATAGGCAGACATAAAGAGTAGCCTGTGCTAATCTTGATTCACCATTTTACAGATTAGATATACCTGAAAAAATCATTCCTTATTCCCATGAAGGAATAAGAGATAACAAAACCAATGTATGGGTATTGATTTATTCCTTGAATTGATAATGATAACACAGCATTGCATATTTACAAGATGACTTGTGTACTTAGCATTCTCTTTACCTGAATATATTCACAATGGCAGTGTTGTGGAAACATTAAACTATTGTTACTTCAGTTACTTAAAGAAAATTTTGCGTGAGTATACTTTGTTTCTCTGCCTAACTCTCTAATAAAGTGCTTTTCTTGGTAAGAGCTGTCATCTACCACAAATGGCATGCCCTGACTGAAAGCAGAAACAGCAGGTTACTGAAGTCAGGCAACAGGTTTGCTTTGGATATGCTTGAATATAGCACATTACAATCAAAAATGCCATCGACACAGCCTGATGCTCAGATCACTTTCAACTTGCACACACAAGTGCAAGTGTTACTGTCAGAGTCACATTTCTTTTCTATATTCACGGTTCAAATTAAATCAGATTACCTAATGTAAATTATCTCAGTGCTCCACCTGCTGAAAATTACAAGTGTCTTTATAGTAGAGCTTCAGTTCAGGAGTTTTGCATCAGGTAGTGTTTATCCAGGACTATCAGAGAAGTTGAATTGATAGAAGTGTTCTAAGAGCTCAGCCTCCTGACTGCTTTTCATGCAGTGAATAAGGTATAAATTGAAGGATGGTATTTTCAAACACTGTGCAGTTAACACATAATTTTTTAAAGAATCCTTGTCACTAATATGTATTCTCCTATGTTTTTCATTGTGTTTAGAAAGTTTTTCAGCATGTGTGTTGCTAGACCTGGGGGCTTACAGGGAGGAGAGAAGGGCTCATGGACAAGTCAAGGTCATCATGAACATTTAACACCCTGAGAGAAAGACTGAGAGTCGCCTATTCATCCTTCTTTCTCCATTTAGCCCTGGGAGAGCTCAAGATGGCAATAAATTAAATTTTTTCCGACGGCCTGGGGTTTTAGCTACTGTGAGTGACAGATTGGTGGTGGAAGCAACTCTGATAGAGTACGCCAGTCTGAGGCCACATCCACCATCAACATAAGGAAAATGAATGCAAGTGAAATACACATAAATTTCAAGCCAGTCAGTTCATAGTGCTGTGAGTGTATTTAAAGTTAAAGTTTTAATTTTTATGGACTTATCTGAAAGTTTCAGACTTGTAAACTTGCAAAAATATTTGACATTTTGCTATTCCAAGTTTATAAGGAATTTTTTGGTACAAGCTAATAAGCATCTACATCTTTTTCTGTCTCACAAAGAGCACAAAGTTATGGTACAATTCTATTTAATAATGGCATGACTTTGTAGGAAAGATGCCGCAGCATTATAATAAAAGCCACCAGATGTCACTGTTACAGATTATATTCAAGCATATGCTAATCTGAAAATGTGTGACCTTTTAATTACTCAGTGTAAAGTTCTGGGTTATAATTCTGCCATCAAGAAAATGTTGCAATCAGACTGTCATAACTTGTAGAGATTTTTTTCCCGCGTGTCTTAACATCTCTATGATTCTTTTGGTTCTTTTTTACCCTGGCTCTAAAATTAATTACAGAATGGTGGGGGAGATGACTGGTAGGCATATAATTGAGTATATGTCCTATATCCCACAACACTCACCGTCACACAAGAGATCAAAGATGGTTAATACAATATGAGCAAAACTTCCATTTATTCTACATGTCTTACACACGGACTAAGTGTTCCTTTAAATAGCAGCCTCATGTTGACATTTCTATTTGGTCAAAGTGAAACAAAGGATTTAATAATGAAAATTTCTGTCTAGGAAGCAGATTAACGAGACAGATTTTGGAATATACTAGGGTTTGGTACACCTGGCGATTCACATCCTAAAAGGGAGAGTTTACGCCATTGACAAATAAAGGTTTATATAATGATGTGGCTGTGATACATGCTGAACCCAGGCTGACAATTATATAAGGATCTCACGAGACATCCGATGCAGTACCAAATTAAGGAGCTGCTTTTTTTTTTCTTTTTTAAAAAGAAAGGATCATGCAGGCAGATAGCAAGGGATTACACAACTTTATAGGTATTAGTTAAATCCTATGGGAGTTTATGTTGGTATATTTCCATGGATCCCCAAAATCTATACATAAAAAGAAAGAAAAAATTCAGGGAAGTTTTGAGAGATGGAAATGTCCATATCTGACATAGGAACAAGTAGTAACAGCCACGAAACCTGCCTGGTGTATTTACGCCATTGTGGAATGTTGTTCAACATATGGAGAGCTTGGCCTTTTTGCTGTCAGCCCAGGGCAAGGGATGAATTATCCAGGTAAAATCAAGTTCCTTCTTCAATAGGTACAAAATATTTTCCTGGTGAGATGTCTAATAGTCTAGGCAAAAAGCTGTTGTATGAAGAATTGAGAAACTGGCCTGATATCATTTAATTTTTTATAAATGTTAACTGTAGTTATAAAAAAGAAAGAAAGAAAAAAACAGGGGTAGGTCGACATATGATTATCTGAGAACTGTTAGTGGGAGGGACATCAGTAAAAATCTCCCATTCAAACCTTTCCTATTTGAAAACATAAAGGCAGGAAAGATTTTCCCACTCAGAGATTTCCATTTTTGCCTTCTCTGGAAAGCCTTTCAAATTTCCCAAACAATTGATAAAAAAAAAATTAGTACACAAGAACTGATCTAGATTTGAATTATGGCCTATTTGGAAAAGCTTGGTGTCTGTGTCTCTCTCCTTGGGCTTCACTGTGGGAGGGGAGTGTGGGGGGAGCTCTGCTCATTCCCATAAAGGGAAGTCTCTGATCTCCACCTGCATTGCCCATCGCCCCGTTTGTTGTTGCTGTTGTTTTGTACGGGGGTTAGCCTCAGTGATACTGCTTGTGATAAATTAGAGAAATTTGTCAGAACAGAATACCTTACAGGCTTAGAAGTTAAGCTAAAATGCTACTCAGATTAACATCTACTTTGTTCTTACAAGATAAGGAGGCATGCAAAGAGGAAGGAGACTCAAGTAACTGCATCGATTTGTAGCCAACTTCTTTCCATTTTTGGCTGTCCATGAAACAGTGGAGATGGGATTCCAAATTCTAATCTTTAGCTTGCTTTATACAAGCACAAAGGCGAATGTGTGCCTGTCAAGTCATACTGATTTTATCTTCTTATGTCCTCTTGGCTAGCTCTGCTGTCTTTCCAAATCCTCTCTGTCATATTACTAGCCCTGGACACTTCAGAGGCCATAAGTACAGCCCAGTTCTCCACCTCTACATCTTGCTTATTGCCTTTAAACTCATGTACATATGTAAAATGCGAGGACTGACAATTGAGTTTGCAAACTCATCCTAGAAAAAGTGCTATATACCTCATTGCTGAATATCACGAGGGTCACCTTTGAAGTACACCCCTTGGGAAGCTATGTACAGATGTCAGTGCCTGGTCAAAGCAATTTTTGAACTCTTTCTGGAATGACCATCAGAATGAAAAATCATTTGTGCTAAAATTCCAAACTGTTGGAACAAACTTAAGGCAGCCACTAACTTCTCAAGAAAAGACAACTCCAGGATTTACAATGGAGGGGGAGCAGCTAGGCCTAAAAATCCCAACTTTTGACCTTTGAGATTTATCTTTCCTTTGGGAATTTCTGACTATTTTCATCTGCCCCCATTATAGCAGCCACCAGTAGAGGTGAGTGGAGGGGGGATTCACTGGTCCTCATCAACTCTTTAATTCCTCACAGCACAACTGATCTAAGACTGAATCATCTAAACACGAAATCACTTATGGATGGCTAGGAGAATCTTAAAGTGAGATATAATGGTGTGGTATGAAATAATCTTCAAAATATAAATTACCCAATCTAGTTTCCAGGCCTCTTAAGCTGTGCTGTCACAACAGCCATAAGTCATAGGTGACTCTTAAGCCCTTGAAATATGCGGAATCCAAACTGAGATGTGCTGAAAGTATAAATGCACACTAACTAGTTCCAAAGACTTAGTACAAAAAGAGAATATGAAATACCTCATTCATAATTTTTTATTGCATATTGAAATGTTACTATTTGGGACATAGGCTAAATAAAATATACTATGAAAATTATTTTCATCTGTTTCTTTTTACTTTAAAATAGCTACCAGAAAATTTTAAATTATATACATGACTGATGTTATATTTCTATTGGATAGTGCCTGCCTTGCTCCTAGCCTCCTATGGTTATAGAAACTTTTAGGGGGTGGCACCTGTGGCTCAGTGATTAGGGTGCCGGCCCCATATACTGAGGGTGGCAGGTTCAAACCCGGCCCTGGCAAAACAGCAACAACAACAACAAAAATAACCGGGCATTGTGGTGGGCACCTATAGTCCCAACTACTCGGGAGGCTGAGGCAAGAGAATCACCTAAGCCCAAGAGCTGGAGGTTGCTGTGAACTGTGATGCCGCAGCACTCTACCAAGGGTGACAAAGTGAGACTCTGTCTCTAAAAAAAAATTTTTTTAATGAAATAAATTTAAAAAAGAAACTTTTAGGATATATTGGCTTAGTATGGGGATTTTGGATTTAAGCAGACCTAAATTTATATTGCAATTCTCTACTTACTATTGTGGCTACCTTGGACATATTATGTAAGCTTTCTGCTTCAACTTTCCCAGCTACAAAATAGAGGTAATAATATAGTGCCTATCTACATCCTCTGGTTAATTTGAAATTAAATGAAACTGTACATTTTTTATTTGCTTCAGACATACAAATTACTTAATTGACCGGGCATAGTGGCTCACACCTGTAATCCCAGCACTCTGGGAGGCCAAGGCAGGTGGATTGCCTGAATTCATGGATTCAAGAACAGCCTGAGCAAGACTCTCTCTCTCTAAAAAATAGCTAGGCATTGTGGCAGGCACCTATAGTCCCAGCTACTCAGGAGGCTGAGGCAAAAGGAGCCAAAGTGTCTGAGGCTCCTGTGAGCTGTGACGCCACAGCACTCTACCAAGTGCAACAAAGTGGGACTCTGTCTCAAAAAAAAAAATCATTCAGTTATGATTATGTTTATACTCCTAATTCCTACTACCCAGGGACTTATAATATTCTTAGATTCATCATATCTAGAACTAAGAGAGAATAGCCTTCGTTCAATATTATTCCCTTACCTGCATAAATAAAATATACCTTATTTTTGCTGGATAGCCAACACCTAGAATAACACCTTTTCAAAAGAGATCAGGCCTGATCATGGGGATCTAACCTACTCCAGGGAAGTAGCTGGGTAATCAATGTTCATATTAAAAATATACACATGTAGATAGAGAACAGTTGGTTCATTACATAAATTTAGCAAAATAAATCATATGATACTGAAGAGAGAATTTGACATAAAATGTCAACTGTGATCGCACATTTCATTGAATAAGCTGGGTTATTGTGGTTTTTGATGATATAGTATGATATATCCCAACATTCAAAATCAGAATGAACAGAAACAATGTTTATAACAATTTATTTTATGCTTATAAAAACAAAACCCTGGGGGCTCTGTATTTGGAACTGTATCTGCAAAGCCTGAAACAAGCATAATAAAATGAGCGAGTATGAAGCTTGTAGCAACTAAAAATAATCAAGAAGAGAGAAAAATTTCTGAATAACTATAGAAAAAGAAAAATCTAAGAATGGGAACATAAATCCTATGAGGATGATAATTAAGAGTGGAAGGGACAGGTGTGAGTATGACAAAGGACATCATCTTACTAAAGGCCTTAACTTTAAAACTAGTAGGCAAGCCTAGGAATTTGAAAGAGGAAATGTAATGCATATTACATATTCAGTGAGGTACTACTTTATAGTTATCCCAAGAGATAATACAGAAGATGAAGTTTGGAAGTGTGTTTAATCTAACCAATGGATGCTAATGGTAGAACAAGACTTTTAAAAGGAAAGCACAGATGCTTTGGAAATTATGTCAGCTGTGAAGTTTGCTATGTATAGTCTCCACCTTAAACATGCCTTTGTGTCATTATCAGTATTGCAAAGGCTCATGTCTTAAAACATGGTTAGAAACTTCCTAGTTAACTGCAGAAGAAGAAACAGAAGACACGTGCTTAGATCTTAAACTAGAGTGTAGAGAGGCAGCCTCTTGGCTACAGAAATGAAGGAAAAAATACAATTCAGCAACTGGGGCAGACACAGGGTGTGGCAAAGGCCTGCGAGGGGGGAGGTCTTAGGTGGTGTGACACACTCCTCCCTACAGGAAGATGGAGTCCCAGCACACCCAGGAGAAGCCCAGGTGGAATCCACATTAGACGGCAGGCAGTGATGGGACAGAGACATTGTAATGACAGCCCAGGGGTCAGACGCTGGATTCTAGTTTCAGAGTGGTGTGGAAGATGAAAGACTAGTAAGAACACGAAGTTAGAGCTTCATTACAAATGGATTCGGACTCTAGGCTGGAGGCTCTCAAATGGAGTGATTTTGTCCCCTTCCCAACAATTGCAAATATGTGGAGATAATTTTTATTGTCACAGTTGGGAATGGGTGGGTGCGACTGGCATCTAGTGGGCAACTTAGGCCAGGGACACTGCTAACTGTCCTACTAGACCTTTGACAGCCCCTCCACAACAAAAATTACCTGGCCCAGAACATCAACGGGACTATGTTCTGGGAAGATTTCCAGAAAAAAAACTACTTGGACAGAGAACGGTAATACTGAAGTTCAAAATAGATTATAAGGTGGGAAACAGATGCCAGCACAAAATCCACTCAGAAGAGACCAGGACAGCCTCACAACAGACGTGCGTTGACACTTCCTCCCCCAGGCAGTGTAGTAGGTGAAGAAAGGAAATCTGCACTGGGCTCCAAGTCTCCAAGTACTAGCTCTGTGGCCCAGAACAAGTTATGTGACCTTGACTTTCTGGTCAGTAAAATCAACATCATTGTACCAGATCACAGGAGCACTGTGAAGATCATAGAAGGTAATGGCATCTAAAATGCCTGCTGTGGCCCTCAGAACATCCATCCCAGTTGCTGGAACAGCAACAAAATTGCTTCATCTGACACACAGAATAGAATTTGATGTGCCTGTGGCAAGTCAACAAAAATAGCCTGGGTCTGAATCTCATGAACATTCTAGAAAACTCAGACTCATCTTACCTGCCTTCTCAGCCACACTGGGTGCTATCACTTCCTCCTCTCTGAAAACTCAGTTTTCTTTCTAGTTCTATGACTGTTCTAAAAAGTGGTAGGCTCCTATTTCTACAGTACATACTTTATATTTTGTTGTAGTTCAGGCCTTTTTCTCCTCCCCACTCCGTGTACTCTTCCTAAGTGATCTCTTATGCTCATCCTCATTGCTTCCTTGATGATCAATATCTCCAGTCCAAGTATCAATTTGTTGTGTGTTCCAGAATCACTGCAAGCTCAGTACTTCCAAACCAACTATACCAGCCCAATTTCTCTACTGGGTTCCCCCTACATCAGGTAGGGTTCCCCCTACCACTATTCATGCATTTTTTCCAACTAGGAATCTAGGAGTTACCCCTGATTCCTCCTTCTCCCTCAATCATCACATGAATGATATTAAATTCTTTCAGTGCTGGCTGCTAAACAGTCCACACACCTTCCTATAATCCCCTCTGCTACTACACTATAGCTCTCACTTCAAAAGTTCCCCACATACATTACTACCACTCTCTTACTGGTCGTCTCTGCTACCTATCTTTTTCGCTTTCCTTCTCATTGTGATGATTATTCTAAAATCTTTACACTGCCCATGATGTATAAATGGTTCTGCATCGTCCTTAGAGAAAGGTTCAAGCTGCTTAACGCTAGTTACAAGCCCCTTATTCTGCCTCCAGCATCCTCATTGGCACTGCAGCCCTCCCACCTGTGCCCAAGCAAACAGATTCTTTTTCCTATGAGACCCAAGATCCCTTCACCTTCTGTTTTTCCCAGAAACTATTTTCCGTTATATTTGCATACAGCACTTCCCGCCTTTCCCTTGCCTCCATAATTGTCCAATTCATTTTCACGGTCTTTGTTTGGACATGAATTCCTGGAGACACAGTTTGCTGGGAGTCCACCACCACCACTGTCAAGGCTGAGTTAGGCTCCCTAGTTCCCCACTCCCACGGCTCTTGGTGTATTACAACCACTGTTCTCTTATCTGTCTTCTCAACCCAACACAAGCTCCATGGCGGCAGGGACAGGGTCTATCTTGTTCACTCCAGTGCTCAGCACATCGCCTAGAAGCACATAAATAAAGGAATAGAAAGGTTTCAAACAAATGAATGAACAAAATCTAGTTAAATAACCTCTCATCAAATGGAGGTCTTAAGTTCTAGTGATCATATTGTAAAATTCTTCTGTTATGCCTATTTAACCATATGAAAGTTCTAGTGAAATTGCTTTCAGTTAAAATTCTGCTTTCTTCTCAGTAACTCAGTTCTACCTAATTGTAGGACATATGGAATCTAAAACATAGGACCAAGCAATTATCTAGGAAGTAGAGTTTCATCCTTAGAAAATTTCTCCCCTTTGGATCAATAATTATAAACCCACAGAGAGTTGAGAAGATGGCTCTTCATCTGGTTACAAAGAGAGACAAGTCCCCGAGTATATGGGTCTACAATACTGCCCTCAGTCAGCCTGGTTGTCTTATGTACTTGACCTGTGCCAGGCATGTAGGGGGCACTGAACAGTAGGCAATTTGTTTAAATAAATGATTTAAATTCAGAATATATCAAATCCTTTTAAATAAAAATAGAGACTTGTTTATTTTTCTATAATCACAAAGCTACAATGTATACTTAGAAGACATTTTTTCCTATTAAATTTTAGACGGCATTTCCAAAGCTCTCAGATACTTGGGTAACAAATTCATTTGAAACACTGTAAGACTGGTTCATTCTTGGATTTCGGCACCAAAAAAAAAAAAAAAGAAAGAAAGAAAGAAACACTATAAGAATGCCAATACTGTATGTATATTTAAGATATTTAATCTTTAAGTTTATTGCATTAGCTTTGTATAAAAATAATCAAAGATCACTATGCATCATCAAATTTGGGGGTTTTTTTTCTTCAGAGGTTACTATATACCATAAATTTTCCAGTAATGAACAAGTGTTTATCTACATATACATAGAAGAGATTTCTGAGCCTTTATAATACTGGGGAAATATGTATCTTCGCATAAAGGAAAAGTTATAATAAAAGAGAGGTAATATACATTACCTTGAAGCCACTGATTCTCCATTTAAAGTGGCAGTTTGATTTCCATTTAATTATATTCATCTTCTATACAAGTAGAAAATAAAAGATTAGAAACATTTCAACCTTTAAGAAAAGAAAGTTTTGAAAAAGCATCACCATAAGTCATTCATGCAGCATCTTATTTTACAAAACATTCTCACATTCACTGCCTCATTTTAAACATCTAATATGGACATAATTGCTTGTAAAACTGAAACACTATGATTTTTGAAAAACATTTTCTTTTGTGTTTAACGAGAAGTCTATGAGTTGGAGGACTTTAAAATGAGATGTGTTGTGAAATATTATTCTCAGTATTTCAAAGAAATATGTAATTAAAACTGATAAGATTAAAATCATCTTCCGTCATGGTTGTTCAAACACCATATGTTAAAGAGTTCCCTAAGAGGAGCACATATCTTATTACAACTCTCTTAAAATTTTTATTTAACAAACAAATACATAAAAAGATATCTGATGTTGAATTAAAGGTCAATGAAACAGTGAAGGCCGATGGGCCAAGCACAAAGGAGTCACACAGTGAAGTTGAACATCGGCGTCTAGCTCACCATACATAGCCATAGTTAGCATACTCTTTCTACACAGTTGGTAGCAATCAGATACATATTTAATGTGGTTTCATTATATCTTATAAATACTGGCAATAGAATAATCTCCCCAGGGTATTCAATGAATAATAGAAAAAAGAAAATGATGAGCACATTTAGCACATGCACCCACAACCTCGTGATAAAAGGCGGCGTTTCCCCCATACAGCATCTGTTGTCATAGCTGGTTTAATTACTTTTCATTGTAGTCAGCAGCCTGAAATATTTATCACGGAACCTAAAATTTTCCAAGTACAAAACTGACATCCACTTAAATGATGATAGGAACTGAAAATTTACTAACCCCCCTACTTCTGTGCTGTATTTGCAACATGTGCTAAACAAAATATCTTTCAGGGAAACTCCATTTGGTTAAGTGAATTGGTTCATTAAAAGATAATAGGCTGTTCACACGACGTTTAAAAGGCAGTGTATCACAGCAAATTTTGACTAAAATATGTAAAGAAATAATTTCAGGATTAAATATTAAAGTATTCAATGTGCTAAAAAAAAAAGATATAAGTGAATTTAAAGTTTTTTATTCAGAGATGCCAACAAACAATATCTTCAAAGTTCTAGAACTTATTCTTCTGGAAAATTAGGTTTGATTTTTACATTTCTTTCTCCAGTGAATTATTATTAAACATCATGCTTTAGCTTTCTTTTCTTCCTACTTCTTCTTCTTGATATTTTAACTGTATGTGTTTATGTATTTATTTACAGTATTTTAATTGACAAATAACTAGCTATGTTCTTTTGACAGTGAAATATGTTGTGCTCTAGGATGAAATTTTGCTTTTCTTTAAGTGAAGAAATAATAATTCCAAATGAATTATTCTAACCTTATTTATTTAATAAAATGTATTTATTTGCATATTATGAATTACTATATGGTGCTATTGTAATGTTATGTAAACATTAATTCATTTAATCCTCATTACAATCCTATAAAGTGGCTACTATTTTTTTTTCCACTTTACAATTGAAGAAATTGAGGTACAGAGAGATTGATTTTTTCAGCTAATTAGTGACAGATCAAGATTTATACTCAAGCAGGTCAGCTCCAGAATTTAAATATATTTTATATTGCAACGTAGGAAATAGGCTGATGCTCACAAAGATGGTCAACACAAAACTTTCATGAAGTAAGACTGCGCTTACTACCTTGTCTACTTCAAAGTAGATCCTATTGCATTGCATTTCATTTTCAAAATGCTACTGTCAACTAGTAAGTTGCTTTTACAATCTATTAACACAGTGGTTCTCATACCTGACTAGCATTAAGATTGCTGGAGATCTTTAAAACTCAGACATGTTTAAGTTCTGCTTCAAAAACTTAAATTAGAATCTCTAGAGAACAGTGTTTAAAAAGTTACTCAGATACCAATAAGCCCCGTATTGCTAAGCTATTGAGTCATCGCACTTAGCCTGAAACACATTACAGTAAACGAAACTAACAAGATATATTATTTGTTGTTAGAGGACTTTTGAGTGACAAGACTTTTGGATTATTTTATATTAGCATACCAACATATTTCTATGCTATAATTACCTATGAAATTCTTGAATATATGTTAAAATATTTTATTTTCATAAGTAGCTAAATATTATATTCATTCTTTAATCTTGATTATAATGTAAGTTGCCTAACATATCCTTTCTTTTTCGACACCATAAAAATATTTAAACAGAGGACCTATATGAATATTACCAATTAGTGTATCCTGAATCAGAAAGGTCTTAATTTAAATGGGCAGTTAAATTGCCGAAAAAATAATGCCTCTTTGACCAAGACTGGATTAAGATGAACGTTCTCTTAATTTCTACACAAAACACATAGCCTAGTGAATTCTATACCTATATTTTCCTCCTTTTCTTTCCATCCTTTCTCCCTCAAATCTTATGATTACCTACAAGTGAAAAACTAATATAGTCTTGTGTCCCTTCACAATGACATATATTCTGAGAACTCCATTGTTAAATGATTTGGTCACTTTACAAACATCACAGATGCTCTAACACAAGCCGGGAGGGCAGAGCCAACTATGCACCTAGGGTATGTGCTATAGCCTAATGCTCCTAGGCTACAAATCTGTACAACTACAGTTGTACAGGAGTTATCTCACATAGCAAGCTGAACTACAAGAAAACTTTTTACTAGACATGTCACCTAGAAAACATCAAAAGAAGATTTGAGTCAGACGTACACCATAGTGGACACAGGTCCCAAACGTATTAATGTGATTTTATTTTTTTTAATTTCCCATCATGGGTTCTTTTTCATTGCTATGGTTTTAAACCTGCACTGGCAATGTACTTTTATTTCCATGGTGAAAATTAGTTGACATTCGTCAGAGGGGTCGTCTTACAGACATATTGCCCAGGTAAGTGTGTAGGTTTATATAGACTATACTTCCCTGAATAGAAGGGCTACAACCAAATGTTTCCTGACTGACAAGTCTGAACTACCTCCCAAAACCTGAATATACTTGGAGAAAAAAAAAACCACCAGGTGAGCCAGGCTGTTTTGGTTTTTAACATTTGCCAGGTTTATGAGAACAGGGTGAGGTTCACTAAAGTCAATAGAATCTATGTTAAAGCAGCAAGAAAGTACATGTTGCACCTTCCTTTACACTGTGTATTTTACACCATCTCACAATGCCTTCCCTAATCCTACAGTGGCTTAAAGGAGAGTTATAGATGTTTGGGACCTCTAGGCGTTATTGAACACCTCTAAAAAGCTGTAAATGCTTGGCGAGACTGTGAGATACCAAGTCTGTGGCTGTCTCCCTCCAAGGCCCATGTTTCATGTGCAGCTATGGCCACCCTGATCTCTGCGCTTCAGACTCTCTATTCATGACGAGGTGTGGGGGATTTTCACTTGCTAGAAGCAGATTTCTACATCTACCTCACATTTGATAATGGAGTTACAATCCTGGAACACCTAGCATTTGATACTCCTTTCTGAAAACTAAGCAAGACCAGGAACATACAGAAGTGCAGAACAACTGTAAAAATGAAGTGTACTAGACTGTTTTGATAGATAACATAACAAATACAATAAGGAAGGTCCTACATCTCTTTGATGTCAGTTTATATCAGGAATACCATAACTACAAACTGACAAATAGACTTATTCTGTCTCCCCCACCTGGTAGTGGCTTTGATTATTTTATTTGATTTTGGGTTGAGTTTTAACTATGAATTAGGTTATGTTAGAGAAGGAAACTTGAAATACCATCTAAGACAGAGTTTCTCTCACGGTTGGCATTTTAAACTGAATCACTCTTAGTGAGGTGGGGCTTTAGCAGCATCCTCAGCCTCTGCCCACTAGACGCAGATAGCATTCTCCAGAAATTGTCTCCAGATATTGCCCTAGCCTCCCTAAGAACAAAAGTTATACCAATTGAAAACTACAGATCTGGCTCAGCGCCTGTGGCTCAACGGGCTAAGGCACCAGCCACGTACACCTGAGCTGGTGGGTTCGAATCCAGCCCAGGCCCGCCAAGAAACAATGACGGCTGCAACCAAAAAATGGCCAGGCGTTGTGGCGGGCGCCTATAGTCCCAGCTACTTGGGAGGCAGAGGCAGGAGACTCGCTTGAGCCCAGGAATTGGAGGTTGCTGTGAGCTGTGATGCCACAGCACTCTATCCAGAGTGACAGCGTGAGGCTCTGTCTCAAAATAAATAAATAAA
>CAUYON010022941.1:0-31295 GCA_963573935.1 Arctocebus calabarensis | reverse complement strand
ATGTCATCAAGCCACACGCAATAAAGATGGTTCCAGTCCATGAACCCCTGTATCACTCTCCTCTGGAGAAACCCCAACTGCCCCCTTCTATCATCGCCTGATTCAGCAGGAAGCAGTTAGATTGAGTCTTTGCCCCTTTTCCCTAACAGCAGTGGGAGTTTCTACTCAGAGAGGGAGAATTGATGCAGGACAATTGGCGCCCTAGCCAGCTCAGCGGGGCTGGGGGACCTTCTGTCTCCTCCTTGGCAGCTTAGGAACTTTGTGATTGGGACTATTCCTACTGGGGTTAGGTGATAACTCAAAGTGGTTTTGATTTGCATTTCTCTGACAATTAGGGGCAGTGAGGATTTTTTCATGTGTTTGTTGGCCATTTGTCTATCTTATTGGGAGAAGGTTCTGTTCATGTTTCTTGCCCATTGATAAGTGGAGTTATTTGCTGTTTTCTTGTTGGTTAGTTTTAGTTTTAGTTTTAGTTAGTTTGGTCATTAGCTCTTTATCAGATTTGTAATACGCCAATATCTTCTGCCAATTCCAAAGGTTATCTGTTTGTTTTAGTTGTTGTGTCCTTAGCTGTGCAGAAGCTTTTTGGCTTGATCTTGTCCCATTTATTTATTTTTGGTGTTGCTGTAATTGCCAATGGCTTCTTTTTCAGAAAATCCTTTTCCAGGCTGCTATTTATTATCAAGAGTTTTTCCCACACTTTTTTCCCTAGAGTTTTTATCCTTTTGTATTTTATATTTAAATCTTTTATCTAGCATGAGTCAATGTTTGTAAGTGATGAAAGGTGGAGTTCCATTGTCAGTCTTTTACATATTAAATAAATGATAAAGCTGATAAACTGTTTGGTTTATCAGTTTTCAGATAGCACACCTCTTGGGTGAAGGGATCAACTACAACTTGACATACCTAACATCAGCAAACAATGTAACCTAATTGCTTATACCCACATATTAATCTGAAATAAAAAAGTTAAAACCGCAATGATATAACACATTACCTCTGTTGGAATGACTTTTATTAAATATTCCAAAAACAATAGATGCTGGCAAGGATGTAGAGAGATAGGAATGATAATACACTTTTGGTAGGACTGCAAATTAGTGCAACCTCTATGGAAAACAGAATGGAGAGTCTTAGAAAAACTAAAAGTAGACCAACCATTTTATCTAGAAGTTCCACTACTGGGTATCTGCATAAAAGAAGTGTTTTCATCAAAAAGGCACCTGCACTTGAATGTTTATTGCAGCAAAATTCACCATTGCAAAGAAGTATAAATAATCCTTTTGTCCATCAACTCTTAAGTGGATTAATAAAATATGTTAAGTGTATACCATGGAGTACCACTCAGCCGTAAAAGGATGAGTTAAAGCTTTCTGCAACAATTTGAATGGAGCTGGAGACCATTCTCCTAAGTCAAGTACATCAAAAATGGAGAAACAAATATAATATGTCCTCGTTATTAAATTGGCATGAATTGATGAACACACATGTGCACAGAAGGAAGCAAATCCCAGTGGAAATCTAGCAGGGAAGGAGAGGGAGAAAGGGAGGGGTGTTATACTATCTAATGGGTAAAATGAACAGTGTTTGGCTGATAGGCACATCTATAACCATGACTCAAGCTTTACAAAAGTGATCCATGTAACCAAAATCATGTGTCCTCCAAGTATTTTGAAATAAAAACAAATAAAAGCAGTCCAAAAATATAGGGACTACCTGATTTCATGACACTTTCTGAGAAATGATAAATGGGTCCATCGTAGCAAAGACTTATGTGAGATGGAATATCACTTTATGTACTGGCTCCTGAATCCCATTGGTCAAAGATCGGCATGCTTTGATTTTTAACTGAATGGAAGTTTCAGTTACTTAAGAATATGAGTTGAGGTATTTCATTCCTCAAGATCAACAAGAAGCCTTGGTTTTGAAGGCAAAAAAATACCTGGGTTAGTTTTTGGTGGCATACTAGTCAATGAAACCAAGGTAGACAACAAAGTCTCAGTTGCTACAGAAATAATTGGGTTGGACACATGGCTAAAGATCAGGCACAGGATAGGAAAAAAAGTTCATGAAAGTCTGCTTCATGTAAATATCAGAAACATTAAACTTTTTTCATAAATACTGTATTTGTGTCTATTTTAAACAGTTGATGTACAAAATATTTAAGTCTGCATGGTCTGATAGTTATAAAGATTTTTTATTAGTTGAATTTATTTAATATCTAGTTGTATGTATTATATGTTGGGTAGATAACATTATTTTGAATGTTTCCATAATGTCAGTTAAAAGAGATTATTCCCTCTGTTATAATAGTGTTTCTAATATAATTAAACAGAATTAAATCTAAGGATTGATACTTGGTTAACATTATTGCTGAAAAACAATAAAAAACTCTCACTAAATCTTCACAGACATGAAGCTAAATTTAACGTATTTCTTAACTGTTTATTATTATAAAACAAAATAACTTCTATAAATTTAATTAATAACATTTTTCAATAGACGTTTTTCTTGTACCAACAAGCAGATATATATTTATTTTCCTCTCTTTCTGAAATACAAATTAAAATAAAATGTTGATAATGATCACACAGTTAAATTATTTCTCTAAAATAATAAAATAAGCATTTTTTAAAGAAAAATCATTATTTCTTATTCTGAAGGTCTATTGAATTTCCTATCCCTTTGTTATACATGACATTATAAATGGAATTGAGCACTAAAATTACCACTATAAATTCTTGTCTTTTATAGGAGGGATATTTTATAGTTGATTGCAAGCTCAATGTCCCATATTAGCAATTCATCATTTTACAGTATTAATATTCATTTTGCTAAATATAGAAACCTCATATAATCAGCAATTTCCTCATCAATTTGGGGAAATCAAATTCATTATTAAGAGCTAGTATAATATTAACAGCAAAATGCCATTCCTGGTATAAAAATAAATAAGTCTTGATTTACCTATAACGTGTAACTTTGCATTATATAAGAAAAAATAAAATTATAATGGAATTTTTAAATAATTTTAAATGTATCTAGTTTGAATACCTCATTCAAAATATGAGCTAAATGATTAAGAGAAAGAGACAGAGGGAAAGAGAGAGAAAGAAATGGCTAAAAATAAACTATACTTTTTCTTTCTAAAGATACTTATAAGAACTATACAAGTTTTTCCCATACTCTAAGCACTGACTTTCCTGCCAATAGAAGTCAAAAATTCCTACTTAATTTTACTTATTTATTTATGAGAATTATCTAAAGCCTTGAAGATAAAATGATTAATAGCCGAGCAAAATATATTTCTTTTCCACCAGTAGCTCCAACAATTATATTTTTAATTGGAAATTAATATTCTTTATTGTTTTTGAAAGAATATGCAAGCACCTTTGAAAAGAAGTGAGTAAATATAATCTATGACAAAACTATATATTATTATGATTTTTTAATAAATGCATTTTAAAATAGACAATATAGATATTGTTTTATAAGACAATACAAAATTAAGTGAATAAAGTGGATCAAGTGCCTTACCTATAATACACAAATTCTCAGTGATTTCTCATAGTATTGTAAAATGATTTACTTTTTGTCAGCTTCGGTTGACTACCCAAGTTCTTGGTTTCAGTGTAGTTTCATGCTTCTTTATTCCGTTCTTTTTTTTTTTTTTTTTTTTGCCAATCAAAAGTTGGACTTTTCTTTATAATTAAACCTGACAATCTAGAAAGTTAGAATTGTATACTACTCACTAAAATATTTTCCTTATAGAAAAATTTTACATAAATGCATGTATACACATTTGCACATGCATATTCACATACATAATTCATTTACTTTAATTAATTTGTTTATACACTCATATGATTCTCACCAAGTATCAGATGCCCACGTAACAATCAATTAAAAAAATAAGGGCAATGTGGTATAATGAATTTAAGTAGCTTTTCAGCTTTACTGAGTAAATGTCAGAATCATTATTTGAACTCTACTAGTCTGTCTGGAGCATCTGTTTCCTTAACTACTTCTCTAAATCAAGCAATGCTTAAATTTAGAGGGTAAGAGAGTAAAACATTCCTGCTCACGTTCCCCAACTCCTAACAATTGTATTCATTTTTTTGTGCATTGTTCAAGATATTTTCTCATGCTCTTATGCACATTTTGCAATACTGATACTGTACTTTACTTTTATTTTAAAATTGTTTTCTATTTCTCAAAAACCAATTAATTATTTCTTTGTTGTATTAACAATTTCAGAATATGCACAAAGTTAACCATTTTTGTGTTGTTAGATATTTCACTCATTCTGTACTATTTCAATGTACTAGCATATATTTATGAGTTTTGGGTTAGAGAGGGAGATATGGGAGTGGTGTCTAAGCAATAATGAAACATAATAATTACCACAGTGTCTAAATTATAGTGATCATTATTCATCAAAATCAATCAACTGCATTTTACTATAATTAACTCTAGTCTTTTTTATCATTATCATATTAAAATAATAGCCCCCTCATCTGAAATATCAAAATTAAATCATGTCACAGAAATAAGACTGAAATGAAAAGATAAAGAATAATAATAATGTCCAGTGTTGGTGACAGTGGAGTACAACAAAACTTTCATAATCTGGTTTGAAGACAAAACTTTGTATAATCATTTAGAAGATTCAACTGATACTATTGTGTCTTGTAAACTTGAACTTCTAGCCTCTAAATCAATGCATATGTATTAATAATATTTATATATTCACTTTCACACATATCTGAAGTTCTTGTTCATGTGCACTAGTAAAGTGTTCAAAGAAATACATCCAAACATTATATTTCTCATAGCCGAACTTGAAACTAAACTAGGTAATTATATGAAAAAAGATATACTCATATAATGGTATTCAAATTGAGAAATAAAGCCAGTTTCTCACTTGGGTATTTAAATTGAGTAGATGTCTAAAACAGAAACCTCTTAAAATATGCAATATTCACTAGGACGTGTCAGATATATCTAATTTTTATACTTTGAAATATACACATTATTTGTAAAAAACTTTTATCAATTATTACTTGTACAAATCTATGGGGCATGTAATTTTTTATGTATAGATTATGTAGTAATCTAGGCTGGGCTTATAGGGTATACATCATTTGAATAATGTTAATCACATCCAATTTCTCATCATCTCTCCTCACTTACCCTATCCCCTCCAAATCTTCAGTATCATTTCATTCTCTACATTCATGCATCCATACTTTAGCTCCTTCCTATTGGTAAAAACATGCACTTTTTCCTTTCTGTACTGGATTCATTTCTCTTAAAATAATCACTTTGAGTCCCATTCATATTTCTGCAAAGACTTTATTTTGTTCTTTGTTATGGTTACATAGTATTATCTTGTGTATATATGTCATTTTTTCACTTCCATTCACACATGGATGGACACTTAGGTTGATTCCATATCTTTGCTATTGCGAATATGCTATTATAAACCTATAAATATGAATATTTTGTTATATATATCTTATCCTTTGGGTAAACACTCAGTAGTGAGATTAGTGGGTCAATGAGCCCTATTTTGAGTTCTTTGAGAAATCTCCAATTGTTTTCCACAGGGGTTGTAATAATTTATGTTCCCACTCAAACTAAAGAAAAGTTCCCTTTTCTCTGCATCCATAACAACATCTGTGATTTTTTTTCTTTTTTATTAATAATAAAAGCCATTATGATGGGGGTAATATAATATCTCATTGTCGTTCTGAGTTTCATTTCTCTGATAATTGGTCATATTGTGCAATTTTTTCATAAAACAGTTGACCAAGCAAGTGTATATTTTCTTTTGAAAAATGTCTATTCATATTTTTGCCTATTTTTTTTTAGACAGGCAGGATAAATTTTCTTTTATTAAATCATAGCTGTGTACATTAGTGCAATCATCGGGTACAATGTGTGTTTTTATATACAATTTGAAATATTTTTATCAAACTGGTTGACATTGCCTGCATGGCATTTTCTTAGTTATTGTGCTAAGATATTTACTTAATTTTTAATGGAATTATTTGATTTTCTTTTTATCTAGTTGTATGAGTTACTCATATATTCTGAATATTAGATACCAAAAAGATGAATAGTATGCAAATATTTTCTCATATTTAATAGGGTGTCATATTACTCTGTTAACTTTTTTGAAGTGGAGTTTTTTAGTTTAACTTAGTCTTATTTGTTTATTCTTGTTTTTGTTGGCTGTGCTGTTGATATTTTAGTCATGGATTCGGTGACTAGCAGAATTTTCTCCAAATTGTTTTCTAGTATTTTTATAACAGTAAGTCCTACATTTAAGTTTTTAATCCATTTTAAGTTGATATTTGTAGATAGTAAGAGGTAAGGGTCCAGTTTTTGTCTTCTACTTATGATTCTCCTGCACCATTTATAGAAAAGGTGCTCATCCGTCAGTGTGTGTTTCTGTCAATTCTGTTACATATCAGATGCTGTAGATGCAAGTTTTATTTCGGTTCACCCTTCTGTTCTACTGATTTTTATGCCTATTTCTAAGACATCAATACTAAGACATACAATTTTGGTTACTATATTCTTATAATTTGATGATAGGTATTGTGATGTTTCTATCCTTGTTCTATTGGCTTAGAATTTACTTGGTTCTTTGGGCTCTCTCTTTTTCTATTAGAATGTTTTTCTAATTCTTTGAAAAATCACATTAGTGTTTTAGTAGACACTTCATTGAATCTATAGATTGCTTTGGGCAATATGGTCATTTTATTTATATAAGTCATCTGATCCCTGAACATGAGGTGTTTTATTTTATTTCATTTGTGTGTCATATATAATTGCATCAGCATTTGTAGTTTTCTTTAGATCTAAGATCTTTAATAGCTAAGATATTTCTAAACATTTTTAATATCTAAGATATTTCTTAGATCTTCAGATGTAAGATATTTCTTAGATCTTCAGATCTAAGATATTTAATATCTAAGGTATTTCTAAAGATCTTTAATATCTTTAGTTAACTTTATCCTTAGGCAATTTTTATGTTCTTAATTTCTTCCTGAACTAGGTTGTTGTTGGTGTATGGTAACCCTTCTCATTTTTGTAGGTGATTTTGCATTCTGCAACTTTATTGAGTTCCTTCATCAAATAAATTGTTTTGGGTGAACTCTTTAGAGTTTTCTAGATATAAATTCACATGATCAACAAAGAGGGGTAATTTTACTCCCTTGTTTCCAGTATGGATGCCCTTTATTTCCCTCATTTGCTAGATAGCTCTGTGTAGGACTTTCAGTACTATATTAATAGGAGTGGCAAATATAGGCATCTTTATCTTGCTCCAATTCTTAGTGGAAATGTTTTCAAATTTATTCAATAAAGAGTTGAATATGAGGGTGGCGCCTGTGGCTCAGTGAGTTGGGTGCCAGCCCCAGCTTTACACTTTAGCTCTGCTGTAAAGTAGAAGCAGCAGCTACAGTGTAGGCTCTCATATTTTCAAAGAGGATCCAGTCACCCATATGCATTTCTGGCAGGTCACAGCACTCAACTATCCAGTCAAGGCCATCTCATGTTGGTCCCCATATGCTGGATGAATAATACTTCTCATCTGGTTTAGGCCTCTTTTGCAGAAGAGGCTTTACATGAGTATGATCATAAAGGATGCAATTAAATGATCCATATACTCCATCACTGATGTAATACATAAAGGTTTGTTCACCGAACTCATCTTCATCATCAGAGTCTGTCTGTTCCTTTAATACAATTTTTTTGGCAGTGATATTAACTGCAAGTGTGAAGACTGATGCAACATAATATCTGCCTGGTTCAGCTATGATTCTCACTCCAGAGTCTGATGGAAAGTACTTGTCCATTGCTGGGTTGATTATACCAGTGATCTCTTCAAATTTAAGCTTCACATTCTCAGATTCAGGAAAGCCACCACCAATATCAAGCAGGTACATGCTGAAACCAACCTCAGCTCCCATGTCAAAGACACAGTGGGCATCAGAGATTGTCTGCACAAAGGTCTCAGGATCAATACAGCCACTTCCTACGTGGAAGCTGACACCAATGACATCAATATTTAGCTTTTTGCCTGTTCCAAAAGAATTCTGCTAGTTTTGAGTGTGGCACCAAATTTAACACTGAGTCCATAGACTGCTTTGGAATCATCAGTGGGAATTCACAGCACCAACTTGGCTTTGGATGTGCTCTGGCAACTTTCATCAACTCTACTTCACTGTCAGAGTCATCATCTGGACCCCATTTTTTGGCAGCATACTTAATTTGAGACACTTGTTTACAACGATTTGCATAGATAATCCTCTCTGGAAGCACCCAGAGACTTTGCACCAATTGTATTTCAGTCTTGCTAGCACAGTCAAATCCTGTCACAATAGCAGCGAGGGTCTTCACAATGACTCTACTGTCATTACATTTGACTGGATAAAAGGGAGTGACATGAGGAAGAGCTTTTAGCCATCTTTGGTGTTTCTTCAGAACATCTCTGAGGTCTGCTACATAGAAGGCATCCTTATCATCAAAAGAGGAAACTTCAATGATTTTTTGGTCCAGTCTGTCCTTGGTAGTAAAACCTTCATCAAGCAAGTGGCAGTCAAACTCTTCATTACTAATGTTGCTCATGGTTTCTTGATGTTTCTTTGAAAAACTAAGATAAAGAATTTAAAGAAATACTTCCAGCTTCTCACAAAGGCAATTCTCCAGGAATTCTGAATCCACTGTATGTGTCCTCCGAGCAACAGTGGAAACATTCTTAAAGCATCTGGGAGCCGCAGGCCATCCCCATGGAGAAACCGGAAGGCCGCTGCCTGTGCAGAGCCAGAGCCGGAGCCACAGGAGCGCTAGGCCACCCCCACCACACCCATCAGTGCTTGATTCTCACCTGCCAGAGACGCCAGCCAGAGGTGGGTGACAGAGCAGCTGGGGCAACTACTTCAGGGACTGACCTCCATTTTCAATGTCAATAGAAAATGGGTTATGGAAAAGCTGTATGTCCTGTTCATGGAGATGAAGCTCTTTAAATCTAAATTGGAACTCCTTTTGCAACTTTTCCATTGAATCCACACATGTTTTGTTTGGGAATGCAACCAATGGTTTTTCCACTAATAGATTTTGCATCCCTGGATGAGTCCACTGCTAAACAGGACCAGCAGCAGAGGCAAAGACATCCGGTGGGCTGGATAAATGTCCTTGGCAGGCTGGATAAATGTCCTTGGTGGGCCGCATGTGGCCCACGGGCTGTAGTTTGAGGACCCCTGCTTTTGTCTTAGAAGTGGTAATAGCTTTTTTGCAATAAGTTCTGTAGAAGTGTATCCTCTTTCAGATTGGCTTATCCTCTGCTCACATTTATATAAATATTATCTTTAATAAATACTCCCTAAAGTATTCTAATTAGACTGTGACATCTGTTTCATGTTGATACCCCATCTGAATAGAGATCTAACTTTCAACACAAATACTTTAGATTTCAAGGAACTTATGTTATGTTATGTGAGTAAAATGATACCAGTGCAGTCAAATTAATGCCTAATGAAAACATTTATTTCAACTAATTTTCTACAAATTATGTATGTGTCACTTTAGAATTACTAATCTCGGCAATCATGAAATATGAGGCAGATGTCTATAGTGAGACTTGAAATTTTGTTATGAATTCTAATAAGTAACAATATTTGACAAAGCAATTTAAGTTCATGAGTTATATTTGTGAAATTTAGAATATTATTGTAATAATTAAACTGCTGATTTTTAATATAAAGAATAGTTGAATTCTCATTTTATGTGGGTCTTTATATTACCAAACAAGTAGTTTGTGAACCATAGTCTATGGAACATCTTTTTCATAAAATAAAGAGTTGAATATGAGAGTGGCACCTGTGGTTCAGTGAGTTGGGTGCCAGCCTCATATACCGAGGGTGTGGGTTCAAACCCGGCCCTGTCCAAACTGCAACAAAAAAATAGCCAGGCATTGTGGCACCTATGGTACCAGCTTCTTGGGAGACTGAGGCAAGAGAATCACCTAAGCCCAGGAACTGGAGATTGCTGTGAGCTGTATGATGCCATGGCACTCTACTGAAGGCCATAAAGTGAGAATCTGTCTCTACAAAAAAAAAAAGAGTTAGATATGATGCAAATTCCAGGGTACTGCATTTGACAAGTGTAATTTATTTGATTTAGGATGAAATCTGGTGTTTATACTTGTGGGGAAAAAAACCCTCAAGATGTTGATGAGTCATTTTGTGAAATCAGTACTGTATGTGGTCTTTTTATTGTACAAAAAAAAGTATTAATTTTTTCAAGTCTGAGTTTGCATTCTTTCACTTCAGCTTAACTTTCTATAAGAACCTCAACCAAAAGATGTTTACTTAGGGAATATAGTCTTTTATTTGTGGGCATGACTAATTTCTTCTTCTGCCTTGGTATTTTTTCTGTCCTCTACTGAGTATGGGGAAAGAAGAAAGACATCAAAAGAGAAATCATTACAATATAGAATACAAAGAACTCCCATCCACTCCTACAAATTTCCAGGAAACTAATGAAATTAAGTTAAAGCCATGTGACTTATTTGGTCATGGAAAATGTGCGTACAAGTGATACAGAAATTCATACCAAAAGGTGCTACCACTCTCAAAAACAATAACATGTGGGTTATTATTTGAGAGATTATTGATGAAGAAATTATTTTTGAAGGCCAGAGCAATGATTATCTGGATCAGTCAGTGGCAAAAATATCTAGTAAGACTGCAATTTATCCTAAGTAGGAAAGACGATTGTTACTCTCTCAGCTAGGAGTTGCAACAGAAACAAAAAAGATAGAAAACAGAGTTAAAAATGTGGATTCTTTGCAATTGTCTGTCCTGAGTAAGATACTGTAAGTAAAAATCTGTTTATGAAACAACCAGTAGATAGAAATGAAAAAAATTACTAAGGCCTTATAGGGCTACACTAAATCACTGCTCTTCACTCCAAAATAGATAGAAATGGCATTAAAAAAATCTTTGAAGAAAATTATAACAATGACTCTGGGATAAACTAGGCTAAAAATAAATAATTTATATAAATTATTTCTGATATCTTAGATGTTGACACCATTGATTTAAAAGAGAGGTGGGGTTAAAAATTGAGAAATAAATCAGATTTTGTAACTAAGTCCCTAAAATATTTTTGCATTTAGCTACTGTATTTGAAAATACACTATAAATTTAGGGAAGATAAGTCTTTTTGTTGGGGTTCAGGCAGTTGTTTGTTTTCTTTATTGGGGATCTTGCTGTGCTCAAGGCTGAAGAATTGACCAGATGCATCAAAGATAGACAAGCATGAAACAAAGTATATTGAGAAAAAGAAAGATAGGTTTACTGAGGAAAAGCAAGATACTGGTTTACAGAAGAAGATAAATTTGTCATAGACACCATTGGACCCCCTTGCTGTGTGAGAAGGTTCTGGAAACGGTCTGGGGTTCTGTTTTATATTTCTATGTGGGGCAATCTTTGTGGTTCAGCTGTTACCAGGGAACCACTCTGATACACAGTTAATGACATGAGAATTAGCTCTTTTTTATATCAGGTTAACATGAGGGTACGTATGGTTAGGTTATAATGTTTGTGTTTGTAAGGTGAAGTCCTAATTGCACTGAGTCCTTCACCCAGGAAGTACTCCTACACTATATCATTATGTGGCAACTTACTGAACACTCTGTCCTCCTCTCCTTTCACCCTCACCTCTTCTAAATTTAATTGTGTTTTTCTTGTATGTGGGCCTATAGTATTTGATCTACTAGTTTCAGGATAGTATTGAGTACATAGGATGCTTCCTTTTACATTGTTGTGATACTTTGCTAGGATAATCTTTTCCAAATCTATCCAGGTAAATACAAAAGATGTAAAGTCTCCAGTTTAGTCATAAACAAGATGGAGACTTTACAACTTTTGTATTTACCTTGATCCATTCACGATTTGATGGGCACTTGGGTTGTTTCTACACCTTTGTCATTGTGAATTGGACTGCTGCAAACATTTGAATGTTAAAGTCTTTATGGTAAAATGATTTTCTTTTCTGGGTAGATACCTAGTAATGTGTTTGTGGGGTCAAATGGAAGGTCTACTTTTAGGGCTTTGAGGATTCTCCTACTTCTTTCCTTCAAAAGCTCTGTATTAGTTTTCAGATCCACCAACAGTGCATATGTGTTCCCCTTTCTCTGCATTCCCCCCCCCCCCAGTATCTTCTTCTTTGATACTTTATGATTTGGTCATTTCCACTGGGGCTAGGTGATATCTCAGAGAGGTTTTGGTTTGCATTTCTCTGATGATTAAGGATGATGAGCATTTTGTCATGTTTTTATTGGCCTCATTCTGTCCTCTTGGGAAAAGATTCTGCTCATATCTTGCTCAATGAATAACAGAATTGTTTTTATTTTCTTGTTGACTTTCTTGAGCACCTGTAGATTATGGCTTTTAACTCTTTGTCAGATTTGCAACATGTGAATATTTTCTCCAATTCCAAAAGTCGTCTTCACATTGTTAATTGTGTCGTTAGCTATACAGAAGTTTTTAAACTTTCTCAGGTTCCATTCATTTTTGTAGTAGCTACAGTTGCCAATGGTGACTTCTTCATAAATTATTTCACAAGGTCAATATGGTAACAAGTTCTTCTTAAATTTTATTCTATAGTTTCTAACATTTTGTGTCTTTGATTTAAATCTTTTATCAAGTAATAGTTAATTTTTTTAAGTGATGAGAGGTGCAGGTCTAGTTTCAGTCTTTTATATGTGGCTAAGAGGTTCTCCCAACACTATTTATTAAGTATTCTTTTCCCCAGTGTATATTTTTGTTTGCTTTATTGAAGATCAGATGGGAATATTAGGCTGGTTTCATCTCTAGGTTCTCAATTCTATTCCATAGATCTATGTCTCTATCTTTAGCCAGTATCATACTCTTTTGATCACTGTAGACTTCTGGTAGAATCTGAGGTCTGGTAAAGTGATGCCTTTAGATTTTATTTTAATTTCATAGCATTGTATTAGCTATTCAGGGTATTTTCTGGTTTCATATGAAATGAAGAACTATTTTTTCAAGACCTGCAAAGTATGACATAGAAATTCTAATGGGCATTGCCCTGAATCTGTAGATAATTTTAAATAGTACTAACTCTTAGATTCTTCTGAGCAACGAGCATAATATATTCCTCCATATGTTAACATTCTCTCTAATTTCTTTAGTCAGTGTTTTATAGTTCTCTCTATAGAGTTATTTCATATCCTTTCATGAATATATCCCTAAGTATTTCATTTTGTTTCATTATACTGTGAAGGATATTGTGTCTTTGATTTGATTCTTGGCTTGACTGTTGTTGACATATATGAAGGTAACTGATTAGTGGACATTGATTTTATATTCTGAAATATTACTGTATTTCTTGGAGTCTCATGGATGGGTCCTTGGGATTTTCTAAGGATAAAATCATGTCAGTAGCAAAGTGTCTCCATTTGGATATCCTTGGTAGCTTTCTCTTCTGTGATTGCATTAGCTAATACTTCCAGTTCTATGTTAAATAGTACTGGCAATATTGAGCATCCTTCTCTGATTCAGTTCTAAATGGATAAGTTATAAAACACTGAAATTGCAATAGAAAACCTTCCAATCAACAAAGTCCAGGATCAGAGCATTTAACATCAGAATTCTACCAACTTTACAAAGGATAAGAGCTTGTACCTCCTCTAAGACAAAGGACCTAATTATCCCGACCTCCAAAGTTGACAACAAAGGAACTTAACTCATCAAAGCCTTCTGAGTAAGCTGTTAAATTTACCCACCCCTTAGAGCCCCATATAAAAGAGGTCTCTAACTGACCCCCCCATAGACACCACCTGTGCATTGCCCAGGAAGATTACTCTCCCTTTTCAATAAATCTGGTCTGAATATCTCTGTTTCAGTTTCCTCTCTGGGTACTACTGCTTATACCTTTCAGAACCTATACTACAGAACATATGTCAAAACATTGAAAAGGAAGGCATCCTCTCCAACTCCTTCTCTGAAGCACATATCAATGCCAAAACCAGAAAATACTGAATAAAGAAGAAAAACACAGATCAATATCATTAATGAATATTGATATAATGTACTCAAAAAATCCAAATATTGATAAAATGTACATCCAAAAAATAATACATCACAAACAGATGGGCTTCATTCCAGGTATGCAAGACTGGTTCAATATACACAAATACATAAGTGTTACACATCACATAAACAGCAGCCAAAACAAAGACCATATGAAAATTTTAATAGACACGAAAAAGCATTTGACAAGATGTAGCATTGTTGTGTGATAAGAACAATAAGAAAAAAGGCATAGATTGTACATTTTGTAAACTAATAGAAGCCATCCGGGTCAAACCCACAGCTTATATTATCCTGAATGGAAAATGTTAGCTCTGAGTCACTTTCCAAATCCATTGTGCTGGGGCTTCCTGGTCTCAGGGCATTCCTCTTTTTCTCGAGTGTGGCAGTTAGTTGCTTGGGAATGCTTAAGGTGGATTAGTACTAGGGCAGGGATCAACTTTTGCTCTTCCTCCCAGGTTGGAAAATTGTTCTAGGAAAACCTAAGGTAGATTGCCCATCTTATCTTTTTTTTCCCTAGGATATCTGGGATTCTAAATACTTAAAATTTAATGTCAGTCTTAAAATCACCCTTAAACCCGAAGCTTCATTGATACCAGAGGATCTTGGTGTTCATCTTCCCAAACTACTTCAACTCTTATAATTGTTTATAAAACAGTTTTAAATTATCATTAACAAATTAGTAAATTATAAGAACTAAAATTCAGGACATGCTTTTCATTTAAAAATAGAATTTGTCAAATGGCAAACTTATAGGTATAGATTTTAGCATTTTTTTTTATTGTGGGGGATTCATTGAGGGTACAAGAAACCAGGTTACACTGATTGCCTTTGTTAGATAAAGTCTCTCTTACAATCATGTCTTGCCCTCAAAAGGTGTGGCACACACCAAGACACCCCCTCCTCCTTCCCTTTCTCTGCGTTTCCTTTCCCCCACTCTCCCTCCTTCTTTCTCTCTCTGCTCTCCTCTTGCCCCATCCCCAGTTTTTAGCATATCTTTAAAATAATTTTCTAGAAAAAAAAAATTTTAATAAAATCTTTTATTGATTAAGTTATCAAATTGTGTAAATTTATTTTTAATCTATTACTAATAGATTGATGCAAAAAATGTGAATATTTGTTAAAATAAAAAGTAATATAAAATAAATATATTTTTGTATAGTGTGCCTCCAATTGTCTAACCCAAGGTATCTATTTAATATATCAATTATTATTTTGTCCATCAGTCTATGCTTTATAATTTTTATAATTTATTAAGCATTATAAAACTAAAAAAAGTGCTATCACTTTTACAAATCATTTAGTTCAAGCACAATAGTCGAAGATTATGAAAGTGGGCCAAGGAAATATAAAGTGATTTGTCTTTTAAAGATCAGATCACAAATGACTATCTACTATTTTATGTTAAACTATCATACTCTCCATATATGTATTTTGTATGTACCAACAATTGCTTTATAAATGAAATTAATTATTATGAAAAGTAAAAGATTTAAAATTAATCATAGATATTTTGTTATATAAAATAATAAAAGCAAAAAAATAAACCCTTAATTTTATAATTCATGTTTCAGAAGCTTTTTAAGGAGGTCACAGATCATAGCAGCACATCATATGGTCATAAAGATTTATAAGCTGTTAAATGAACTTCAGGGCAGATGCAGAGAACAAGTAACACCTGGCATAGATAGTATGTCTAGCCATAATACAAATCCTTTATGGTACATTAACACTTTTGAAAATGAGTAATGTCCTATGATTAACTCCACAGAAAGTTACAGATGAGGGTTAAAATGAAATATAATTTTGTGAAACAAAATCAGCAAAAGAATTTTTCTAACATTGTCCTGTTAGCTCTGTTGCCATTAATAGGTTCCAATAAACCTGATTTAAGGTGTGTCTATGCTGGATGATGTTCTACCTTTTAGAATATTAGCTATTTTGCTATTTATCTGAATTAGAAATATTATGTATTTTGTTTCTCATTACATGCCTAATTAATTCACTGTATTAAAAATTTGTCTTACTATGCTTAGTTAAGGCAAGCTAAAACTGTTTAATTTCATCAATCAAAATTAATTTTTTTCTACTTCTTTAAGGGTAAATGGTTTATTAACATTTATTCATATCAGCTAGAAAACCATACATTTATCTTTTAACTTTTTTGTGAGCCTAAAAATGTCTACGAAAGTTTTCTTCTTATAAAATATTTGAATTTAATGATGGATATCTTAAAATAGTAAACCAAATAATCTAATATTTTATTTAATATGTGATTTTTCATGTGTATTTTATTATTATATAAACAATATGGAAAATCATATTACCTTTTCACATTTCCAAAACACTAATTCTAATCATTTTTTAAATGTAAATTGATGCTTAGATTAAAGTGTGAGCATCTGTTCTTTTAAACACTTGTAGAAAGTTATCTCCTATTTATTTATTATCTATGAATGAATTACAACAAACAAAATGAGATTTTGTTAAGCTTAAGTAAGGAATAATTAAAACTTAAGGATCAATCACATAATAATACTTGGTTATAGTATGGGTTGTTATAAGGAATGACAAAAGAAATATCTCCGCACATTGTGCCCTATGATTGCACCAATGTACACAATATGATTTAATAAAATTATTAAAAAAAAATTTTGTTCTAAAATTATCCCATTGAGTCTTATGATGATGAATAATAAGTTAGTTCCTATGATAGACTTAAGGTTTTAGTAAAATCTGTGTTCTGCTCTTGTTATACATTATTTATGTTTTTTTTAAATTAGTGATTCTTATTCCTAGACTATTTGTTACTTGGAGAATACAGGTTGTGTAATAGGTAATACAAATGGAAAAAAAACTCTGTCATTGACACAGGGCCATTGAATATAGTTGTTTTTTTTTTTAGTATGGTACATAATTTTCATAAAATATTTTTTGTATTACCTATTTTTCTTTTTTATTCCACAGTTTCTATGATTTCATTTATGTAAAATATCCAGAACAAACAAATTCCTGGGCACAAAGGTATATGAATGATTGCCACAGATTGATTTGGAAGAGTGGAAAGTGAATACTGATGTACTTGGATCTATTGAGGGGAAGTGATGAAATGTTTATAAGTTAGATAGTAATGGTGGTCATGCAATTCTATCTGTATACTAAAATCATCAAAATGTATGCTTTAGAAAATAGTGTATATTGTGGCATGTAATTATGACATATAAAGCTATTATAAAATAGCTAGACATTAGAACATTTTCTATTATGAGAACTCAGAAGTGAGGAAGACTAGGTGACCAATGGAAATGGGCTGGTGAAAAATGAAAAATATTACATAAATAGGGCAAGAAATGTGTAATGTGAGGAAGGGAAATTTAAAACTCTGCAAGGTAGTAAGGATGAAACAAAAAGTTATGTTGTAATCTCAAATCCAGAAGTTCTTTTTCCGTGGAAGTGGGATGAATATATGATGGAATACAAAGCCCAAACAACAGTAAAAAATGCATTTTGTTGTCTCATGTTATGTAAATTTTATGTAGTTAAAATATAAAAGAATATAATTTAATAAAATAGTTTAATTGAGAATTATTATCTATATGGTATTCAACTTCAGATAGATTCCCAATGACAGAGGTATTCCCAAGTTTCTTAGTGTGTTTGTGTGCATATCTGTGAGTACACAAGACAAAGAAGGTGTATGTATGTGTTTTAGTGTATTTTGGAGAGTGAGAAATTGCACGATAGATGAGAAAGAAGAATGCTATAGATTTCTTTGTTTTGGGCTTACACATCTGCTATAGAAATGAAATATTCAGGGTAAAATATTAAGTCACCTTAGTATTATGGAAGCTCTATGACTTGTTAGAAACTTAAGAAACAGTAAGTTGATAAATAAGGAAAAGCTTAGGTCACAATCAAATAAAAATTTTGATTCAAATTTAATTCTTTTCATATAACTTTTTTAATGTACTTTTTTTTACGTTTTAATTTTAGGAAGATCTTTTATTCTGTAAGCTTCTTATATTAAATCTGAGAGAAAATCTGTCAGGAACACTGGATGAAACAAATATATTAAGTTGTTATGCCGTAGAGGTATAATTTTTAGGTACGAAATTCAATTTATGAATAGAAATACATTTTATTTTATTAATTAATGGAAATGTATTTTTTTAGATATTCAATTCTTATATCAAATGGAATGCAGATATGTATCACTTTACACTCCATATTAAAGATAGATCTCATAATGAGAGAGATGGAAAATAGGCAGAGTAAAAAAGAAATGGGTCATTGAATAAAATATGCTGTGAATATTTTTCAGTGAAATGGATTTATTTGTGATGGCTAATGTATTATAACCTAGTTTTATGGTAATCACATAACTAATACATTAGCATAATGTATCATCACCTACTTATGTGGTAATCAAGAAAATTTAACTCTACATCTAATTGGCAAAAAAATAAGAAAGCTGATTTCCTCTTTGTATCAGATGACTACAGGGGGATAGATAAGTTACAAAAGGATGAGAGTTCATGAGGATCTGTATCAAACCAAGAATCTACATAATCCAGGCAAGGAAATGTGGTTTGGCACCAAAGTTCCAAAAGGATACTGAGTTTCTGTTCTCAAATTTTTTCGATCAGTGGGAGTCACATGGGCATTTTTACTTTGAAGAGTGTCGCGAAGTAAAATTATAGCATATGCCCTGGAGAAGGAAGGTAGGGAAAATAATACGAAATCACTAATGATCTGTTGTCTACTACTCTTTTAGTGACCTTCCTTTCTCTCTCTTTATCAGAAACTCTGTGATTACATTAGGTCCACTAGACTAATCAAGAATATCAAGTTCCTTATCTTAGTTATATCAGGAGAAGGGATTTTACTATCCAAGGCAATATATTTGCACATTTGGGTGGAAATGTGGGAGAACTAGGCTGAAGAGTAGAAGTAGAGGAAGACATCCAATTATAGGATTTTTTTAGATCAGAATTTATGAAATATTTTAACGGTTAGGGAATGCAGACTGTGAGGCAAGGGATAAAGGACAGATAGAAGATGTGGCTATCTCATAGAGTATGTATCAGGAGCCCCAAGTCTATTGAATAATGGATAGCGCAGGGATTGGATGAAAAGGACAATAAATCTCTTACTGAGGCCTGACCTTTCTCCTACAGACAGCCTGTACAAAAGTCTCTAGGAAAAAGTGAGCTGGTGCAAGATGTGCTAGGAAGAGCATAGGTAACTGGCTTCTTGATAAGAGGAAAATCCTCTTGGGGCTAGATAAGGAAAACAACTTCTTTCTCTCCCGCTCCCCATATGGGTATGACATCAGCCTATCTGCACCTCAGGGAACAGGAGACTTAATTGCCTCCTGTGGAAACTGTGTGTGTGGTCAAACCTGTTGTCTGCTCTCACATCCTACTTCTAAGCTTTTTTCTTTGTTCCATTGACAACATCCCAATTCCTTAGTTTATAAGTAACATAGAGTATCAGTAAAGAGCAACTTAGCTAAAGTGATTAAACAGCAACTAAGCTACAATGGTAAACACCATAAAATAATGAACACACGGTGGCACCTGTGGCTCAATGAGTAGGGCACTGGCTCCATAAACGGGGGGTAGGTTTGAACCTAGCCCCTGCCAAAATTGCAAAAAAAAAAAAAAAAAAAAAAAGAATACAGCACTAGTTTTAGCTTTCATTGTCGTCACTGATTTGAAGACAATGTATTTAAAATGTACTAAGTTAACCCAGAACTCGGGGTCTTCACCTTCTCTCACATTGGTGGGGGTGGTTCCCTGGGCCCAGTCTTTTTAAATTTTGCTTTGTCTCTTTGTCTTTGTTTCTTTGATTCCCTTGTTATCAGCAAGTAGGGCCAAGACTGGTCCCCTATAAGGCATCCAGGGATTAAGATGTGGATATCTTGGAAGAGGCAGGGATATTATTCTAGTACCATATTCATATAGATAAAACTTTACATAAGATTTTAATTTGAAAAGCAACATGCTTTTAGCATACTCAAAAATATTGCTTTGTTGATTTTGTATGATATTATATGATCAAAATGATGCCCTTTTAAACAAATATTTGAAGTTTATTCTTTCAATTAAGTATATCAATATATGGTTCAAATAATTTTGAAAAATAAAACAAATATATATGACAAAATATTTTCCCCCACTCCTGATTGTTGTCCTAATAATCACTAACTACCACCATTAGATTCTGCGGAATCCTTTCAGAGATAAGTAACTATAGAGAGTACTCATCATACACAAGAGATGAGAATAAAAATATGTGAATACCCATCATATACAGTGAGAGTGTCAAAAACGTATGCAAATTCTATGAAAGAAAAACAGTGTTAGAATTGTAATACTCAAGTCACGTTTGACATCTGCAATTACAAGAGGGGTTCAAATGTGACTTGTCTTCATCTTTTGTTATCCATATATATTGAGTAGTACTACATTAGTATATTGTATTAATTAAATTATGTAAATTTTTCTTCTTTTATACCACAATATACCTTGCAGAACTTTTTATTTTACAAATAAAAGGATTTTCATCTAAAAACTTTTTCCTTGTTTCACCTTTATATGAAGTAGATTTATCATTACTTTGTCAGTTCTTAATGGTAGATATTTTTAAGCATTTATAATATTTTGCCATGATACGAAATAGTATATTAAATATCTTTGCACAGACACTTACTCCATATGTATCTTCTATGAAGGAAATTTTTTCAGAAGATTATATAATTTTATAACTTAATTATCAGTGACAAATTGTCAATACCATCAATTAAGTTGAAGAAATTTACTTTTTTCCTTCATAATAATGCCAACTGGTCAAATTTCTTTCTTTGGGTTTTCTTCAAAAAGGATACATAAAAACATTATTCCAGTGTAGTATTCATACACATTTCTCTAATGATGTATGAAGATGAACATTTTATTCTGCTGATTTTATTGTTGTTTTGAGACTGATGGTTGCTTATTTTTGTTAATTTTCCTATCAGATAACAATACTTTTACCAATTGGTAATTTTTTTTTAACAAGTGAACAGTTTTTTAAGAATTAAACAAAGGTATGATGTGATATAGTACAAGCAGGACACTCAAGATAGGTAAAATAGTACTACTTACAGAAAAATTTAAATTTCACCTCAAAAAAAAATCACAAGACAAAAGAGAAAGCAATTTCACTGTTATAGGATAAGATATCTTGTACTTCTTTTTACAGTTTCCTAGTGTGTTGAATTGTACTTCTTTTTATAGTTTCCTAATGTGTTGAAGTCTGGTTACTGATCTGAGATCTTTCGTCATGTTTAGCACAAGCATTAAGAGCCATACATTTCCCTTTTAGCTCTTTTTTTCACTGCCTCTGATAAGTTTTTTGTGTATGTTATTGTTTTCACAGTGTCAAGATTTTTAAAATTTCGCTTGCTATTTCTTTAACTCATTTGGCTTTTTAAGAGTGTATTGTTAATTTTTCACATACTGTGATTTTTTAGTTTTTCTTCTGCTCTTGATTCCTAGTTTTATCATATTGTGGTTTGAAAAGATGCTTGATGTGATTTCACTCTTCTTAAATTGATTTACTTTGTTGCATCTTAAAGTATAGTATATCCTGAAGAATGTTATAATATGTGATATATTGAGAAGAATGTGGATTCTACTGCTTTGGAGAAGAATGTTCTGTGCAGGCCCACTAAGTCCCTTTCCTTTGGGGTATAATGCTCTTCAAGTCTTGGGCTTCCTTCTTGCTCTTCTTTATGTTTTTTTATTTGTTTTTGTTTTTTTTTTTTTGAGACAGATTTTCACTTTGTCACCCTCAGTAGAATGGCATCACAGCTCATAGCAACCTCAAACTCTTGGGCTTCAGTGATTCTCTTGCCTTAGCCTTCCAGGTAGCTGGGACTACAAGCATCCACTACAACACCTGGCTTTTTTTTTGTTGTTGCAGTGATTATTGTTGTTTAGCCAACCTGGGCCAGGTTTGAACCTGCCGGCCTCGGGGCATGTGGCAGTGCCACAACCTCTGTGCTGTGGGCACCAAGCCCGTTCTATCTATTATTGACAGTGATGTACTAAAGTCTTCTGCTGTTACTATGTTGCTATTTCTCCCTTCAATCTATCAATTTTTGTTTCATACATTAGTAGCTCTGATGTTTGGCACATATATATTTATCATTTATATCTTTATGGTGAATGTACTCTTATATCATTATATTATGTCCTTTCTCACTTGTAAGAGCCTTTAACTTAAAGTTATTTTGTCTCATGTTAACAAACTCCTATTCTCTTTCAATTAAAATTTGCATGAAATATCTTCTTTCATCCTTTCACTTTGGGTGTCCTTAAATCTAAAGTGTGTTTTAGGGGCCAGATATAGTGGTTCATGCCTATAATCTTAGCAATGTGGAAACAGATATAAGAAGATTGCCTGAGCAGTTGAGATGAACTGAGGCAATACAGGGAGGCCCAATCTTTACAAAAAAGTATATTTCTCTTTAGAAAATTCCTGAAATATACTACCTATAAGTAAAATACAGTTCCTTTGTTGCAAAAATAAAAGGCCATTGAGGAAGTCACTCTACAACTTCACATTTTTCTTTTGGTCTCTATCTTTTTTTTTTTTTAAGAGACGTGATCTCACTTTGTTGCCCAGGCTGGTCTTGAACTCTTGGTCTTAAGCAATCCTCCTGCCTTGGCCTCCCACATGCTGGGATTAGAGGCATGAGCCACTCTGACTAGCCTCATCTCTGTCTTACTGATTAAGGAAAATGAGGTACAGAGTTAGTGCTGGTCAGATGCATCCACTAAATTTACTGAATTTAATTACAATATCTCATTAACAAGCTGATTCACGTACTCATTGTTACTTAAATTGTGTTGGGTAAAAAAATATTTAAATTGGTGACCATTCTTATTCAGTGCTAAAATATGCAGTTTTATGCTTGTGAGGAAAAAAGTAATTGAGCCAAATTATCTCCCAATGAGTCTACACAAGAATCCCCAAATGCATGTATAATGCCTTTTTCTTATATCTGCACTTTGTTACAACTAGAGTAAATATGTTAAGATTTAATTGCCAATTAGTTGATGTAATTTTCTACCACTTTGTTCTGAGGCTTTTGTAATTCTATAGAAAAATGATTTTTAAATATGCAACCTAAACCACAAATACATTTTAAAGAAATAAAACAGTGACATTATTGAAAGCTTTGCAAGTAACTTAATCTTCTAAAGAACATTATTTTAGCAATAACATGGCAATAACATCTCTAATTGTCACTACTAAAAAAATAGAATTATTTATAAGTCACCATTTCTATTCAGATTACACATTAATAGCATCTTGGATGCTTGTATTCCGAGACAATATTATATGTTGATGATATGGTTATAGTCTCCTGTGATACCAATCTCTTGTAGTTTATACATAAATGTTCTTTTGCATATGTCTACAGTGAATTTATTTTATTATATAATAAACACATGATTCTGTTAAATAAATCAAAGGCTAAGGGAAGAGCCTATGGCTCAAAGGAGTAGGGCACCGGCCTCATATGCTGGAGGTGACAGGTTCAAACCCAGCCCTGGCCAAAAACTGCAAAAAAAACAAAAAGTAAAATAAATCAAAGGCTAAATCTAATGCTTTGGAAATGAATCTTATCCTAAAATGTCCACTTATTTACTCCATGTAAAATGCCCTGAAGTTTGTCTTCGTTTTCTTGAGATAGGAAGTTTCCATATACATAAGCATGCTCACTGGTGGTGGATGTTTTCATTGAAAAGGAGTTTCAAAACTTCATAGAATGTACTTTTTTCTTAAAACAGTCTCACTTTGTTGACCAGGCTAGAGCGCCATGGCCTCAGCCTAGCTCACAGCAACCTCAAACTCCTAGCTCAAGTGATCATCCTGCCTTAGCTTTCTGGGTAGCTAGGACTACAGGGAACCACCACAATGCCTGGCTAATTTTTGTAGTTTTAATAGGCATGGGGTTTCACTCTTGGTCAGGCTGCTCTTCAACTCCTGAGCTCAAGGGATCCTCCTGCCTTGGCCTCTCAAAGTGTTACGATAACCGGA
Source organism: Arctocebus calabarensis (assembly GCA_963573935.1). NCBI lineage: Eukaryota > Metazoa > Chordata > Mammalia > Primates > Lorisidae > Arctocebus > Arctocebus calabarensis. The sequence goes on along the minus strand of CAUYON010022941.1, from coordinate 7,068 downwards.
GTGAACCACTGTGCCCAGCCTATAGAATGTATTTTTAAGGTTTTTTAAAATTTTTTTTATTAAATCATAACTGTGTACATTGATGCATTTATGGAGTTCAGTGTACTGATTTGATATATAATGTGAAATGCTTACATTAAATTGACTAACACATCCATCACAATTATATTCTTTGCTTAACAGTTTTGAAGTGTACCATTGCATCATGCACATTAGGGGAAGTCTCCCCAAATACCCTCCCTCCCCCTACATCCCTGCCTCTCCTCCCCCTCTCTCCTCTTCCCTTCTACTTTCAAGACTATAGTTATGTTTTACCATTCATATGACTGTGTAGCTGCTTATATATTGATTTCACAGTACTACTGAGTACATTGGATACTTTTTTATACTTAAGATACTTTGCTAAGAAGAACATGTTCCAGCTCCATCCCATAAATATAAAAGATATGAGTTCACATCTTTGAAGGTTATTTTTAAATCTTTGTATTTTGGGCTAAAAGTATACATTTAACAAGGAACACATTTATCAATAACTATTAAATTTAATCTGCACTGGCATGCCTCACTGAAAACAATTAGGGGTCTCTTTCTTAATGAAGAGGAGAAAACGCAATAAGAAAAAATATAAAGTATTTTTATAAAGATTTTTAAGTTTCATTTATTTTGTCTTGAAAGAGAAGCAATTTCTACATTTTAAAAAATTCTTAAAATTCTGAGATGAGCAGGCCACTCAATTCCTCCCATTGTTATCTCAAATCCCATTGAATGACAAATGGATGATGGATTGGAATTAGAACCGTAGGAAAGATGTTCCTCACATGCCTTAGATTTCAAAGAACACCTGCTAGTAATACGGTACAAATAAAAACAAAAAATTGGGAGGTACACACAGGTCAAAGTCAGATACACAATTCTACTTTACAGAAAGGTAGAGTACATTCCCAAGAAGCAATAATATAACTTTCTTACTTGATTTAGTTCTAAAGAAGAAGGCTGGACGTGAAAAGAGGTCATGGTATAGATATCATCCTAGAGTGTGGCCACACCATATCAAGAGAACTAAAAAAATAACTCTCACTGAGACTTAAGATTTTAGACAGGTACAAGAAGCAGCAAATTAAGACAGTGGTAGGGCTTCTCCAGAAACCTTCAAGATGAGATCTGATAGACCAGGTACAGTGCAAGGAAGGAGTCTAAAAAAAGGGGTATCATGCCCATACATAGATTTAGCTCCCGTTGGAAGATAATTCTCCATGGAAGACATTTCTTAAGTCCTTACATGATCCGGGCCCTGTAAGAAAAAGACTTATTTAAACAGCAAACAGCCTGGGAAGCTAGAGATAGTGTTTTCCTCTGGAGAGATTCAAAGGTATACTTTCCAGAATCATCCCAGGATGGCAAAGATGGGATGAGATCTTCTCCTTTCCCTTTCAGGAGACATTTGTTTATAGTTAAAGGTGATAAATCTAGAGCTGCCCTTCCTTATTTCTAAAAGGACATTTGTTTATACTCCAGGGTACTGAGAAAAACATCTCTGGAGAGAAAAATAGGCAGATGTTTTTCACAAAAAAATTCAGAGTTTCCCAATTGTAATGCTCTTCACCTGTGATGTATCAAATCTTCATCACATCACCATTCAGGGATTAGAGCCTCAGAATTTGGTACAAGATACTGTTCTAGTTGCCATATTATAAACACAAATATATATATTCTACATGTGTGTGTGTGTGTTAACTTCTTAGCTTATGAGAAGAGTAATCTCTCCATTCATTCACTTAGTTTTTGAATTGACAGCTCCTGGCAAAACAGATTTGTCAAACACAGAAGAAAAGTTAGACATAACTGAAATCCCTACTGGGATCACTCATAATTCTGAGATCAACCTTTCTTCCATTTTATCTCTAAATCTTTAAACAAATAATACATGGGGAAGAAAATTCTAAGACCAATCAGATATAGGTTTTGAAAAATTCATGGTGAATTCATAACACTTTACATTGCATACATAGTACTTTACATCTTGGTAAAACTACAGCAAATAAACACATGGTCTATAAAAAGTTTCTGAAATACAAAAGTTGACTTTAGTATTTATAAGAAACAAATAGGGCGTACTTTCATAAGAAAAGATTTAGTTTGAATAAATTATGTGCATTTATGCAACATTTTATGAAAATAAAATTTGTGAGCAAGTCACAGTAAATATTAGATATGCAAAATATTGGAAGAAAAGAATGACCAAATATCAAACAGATTAAAAGGAGATAAAGAGTGAATGAAAAAAATGAGCTCAAGAATTAACCCTGCAGAAAGTTTGAAAGTGGATTATTATACATGGAAAAATGAAAACTGAAGTATTATATGAGAAAAAAATAGTTATTATACATTTTTCCCACCATTCAAAGGGAAAAGATTTTTAAAATGAAAATTTTTCCATAGAAATAGAAAATAGGAGAGATATTGAAGTAGACAATAGCTATTTGACAGCATGAGTCATAGATATTTCTAAGAGAGGAATCATAAAAATTGGAGCAAAAGAAAAAAATATACATATAATAGACAAAAACATTTCTGAGCCATAGAGAGCACTGTACTTACAGATTAAGATCAAACTTTGTGATTAGGTCTATGCTTAGGTTTCCCTGCAAGGTGTGACTTTTGGCTATTCTTTGATATACCAAGGTCTGTAAAGATACATCCCGGTGGCCATTTTCAAATAAAGTCTTTTGTTAATATTTCCTTGGTTGATTTTCTTTTACTATCTTTAAAATTTAAATTTTATTTAATAGTGGTTAATTTTTCATGTTATCTGTAAAAAATAAATCAGGAAAATAAAATATTGCATTAGCTACATACACTTTATTAATTGCCTGAATTGTACCTGAGGCAGACATTTTGGTTTTAATAAAATTTCTATAATATAAGATTGGCACCAAGTTATTAATATCAAAATTCAAACTGTCAGAAATAAAAAGCATTATATGAACAGTTGTGCTTTTTGGTCTTGTGGGAATTTGAATTTTGCACTGTCATTGTAGAATCGAGCAACTGCTTCATGTTTATGCTCACAAATTTCTTGAGGAAATTTGAAGTCGGGTATGCGTCGCGTACAATTACTTGAGGAAATTTGAAGTTGGATATGCCCCCACAAAAGGACATCAGCCCGAAACAGCATGGAGCTCAACAAAGCAATATTTTTAAAAAGCAAAAAAAGATGTAATTGGCATCTTTGGGGCCACGTGGAAACATGTAATATCTTCAACATCACAGACAGTTGAGAGACCCTGAGAAGAAATGTAAACTACCAGCTCCAGAGAAAATGTACTAGGAATGAAACCTGCAATGACATCAGACTGTAAGATGGCAAAGAATCACCTTTTTATAAACATTGACCATTATAAAAAGATAAATAAATGTGTGACTGGGAACCTGTAGCTCAGGGGTTACTGTGCCAGCCACATACACTGAAGTTGGCAGGTTCGAACCTGGCCAGGGCTCTGATAATTAGTTCTGGGAAATGTCACCTTCCGGCTCGCTCCTATGTTATTGGCAGGATACTCCACATTCTTGCCACATGGTCCTCTCCACAGAGTGTCACCACATGGTTTTCCTCAGAGCAAGTGATCTCTGACAGCACAGTGACCACTATGGAAGCCTTGGCCAGTGTCTATTTTAAGAACCTTGTCTTGGAAGTACTTCACACCCCTTCAGCCACATCCTATGGTGATGCATCCAACCTTGGCACAGTATGGAAAGAGACTACACTGGAGCACAAACACCAGGGGACAGACCTCCTGGGGGGCCGTCTGAGTGGGTGCCCCCCCCACACCAGATGTCCATAAATCATCTGATTTTCAAAGATCCTAGATATGTCACCAATTCCTATTATCTGGAATAACTGCTAATATTAATTGTCTTTGTCCTCCCCTTCCCATTCCACATTCCACTTGTCCTCAGTCGACATCTCAGCCAGTCAGTGCACATCCACAGAGGTACCCAAGTCTTTTCTAAAAGATGTGAGCGTTGGCTGGACTGACTTGCATGTGATTCCTTGAGTTGTTCATTCCCTGGGGATTGCAAAATTCAAAAGTGCTTCAGAGAATCCCCTGGAACTCAACACACTTCTTGCTTTTGGTACCATGTATAAGCAAATCTATTTCTTCCGGCTAATCAGGATTAGACTGTGACCCTCTTTGCTATTCATTCAGTTAGTACATGAAAAGAAAGAACTGTCCTGGGGTGGGTATTCAATATCCAATTCCCTGGACTATGGTTGTGTCGGCTTGTTAAAGAATTCCTTTGGGGGGAATAAAGACATATAACCAGCAAAAGTGCAGGGTTGCACACAGTGGAAGTAAAAAAAAAAAAAAAATTCCAGTGAGATTACCTTTTATGAAATGAGAGATACCATTTGCATTTTAATCCCTTGTAAGTTGTTTACTTAACATTGCTGCTATTACATCCACTACACTTTCAAAAGTCAGTTGAAGAGAAAACTTCAGTGTAAGTCCCTGCGTAGTAATAAAGAGAGCTATTCTTGACAACAACCAAAAGCAAAAACAGAAAAATGAATCTTCTGAACTTTCCAAAATATAGCCACAGATGCACTTTATGGCTCAAAAAAGAAACCACTCATTACATAGGTAATGATTAATTTTCCAATTTAGATACACAGGGAAAAAAAATAAGTATGTGCCCTTGTGCCCTGTACTAAAAGAAAATTTTTCCCTTGGGTCAAAAATAAATCAAGAATACTGACCTTTTTCCCCATTATCATTTTTCTTGGGCTATTGAGGAAAAGTAAGAACAATGTTCTGTATCCTTTTCTTAGTTCACCTTAATTATCCTATAACAAAGAGACTGAGAGTTTTGTCCACTCCACACCTCTATGCCTTCAAGATGTGAGAATATGGAAAGACATATGCCGAGAGCTTAACCACTTTGTTATCAGTATTCATAGTCATGGCTCTGTTATGTCTTTTCTTCAGCAGTTTTTTAAAAGGATTTTAAAAGGACTTTATGTATCCTTTCTTCTACCAGTTTTCTAATGCTGTGTGATTGGTTCCTTAATGAACACAGGGCATCCACTCTGAGATAGTAACAATAGCTACAGATAAATCAGGGAAAGAGTTGCATGAACTACATTGATAAAAATCAGATTTCAGGGCAGCACTGGTGGCTTAAAGGAGTAGGGCAGTGGCCCCATATGCGGGAAGTAGTGGGTTCAACCCCAGCCCTGGCCAAAAACTGCAAAAAAAAAATTCGGATTTCAGGGTAATGGCAAGATGGCTGACTGGAGTCAGCCTCAGACAGAAGTTCCCATTCAGAAGTAAAGACAATGTCCAGAAAGTACCCAATTAAGACTGGGAGCCAAGCCAAGAAAGAAGAGAGATAACTATAGGTCACCTCTACTGAGGCAAACTCAGACTCCAAGAAAGCACACTTCATCTAAGATTTCACCACAATCACTGATCCACTAGGATCAGACAAGAACCAACTGAGTACAAGACAGGGCCACCTAACCCCACCACATCAAGCAGGTTTCCTCAGCCTCAGATTGTAATACTGTATGTGTCCTTTACAAAGCTATAGGGGAAAAAGCTGCGGTCATCAGTCCCAGATCCTTGACAAAGGGCTGGTTAACCACAACTCTAGGAACTCTCAATCCAATGTCACCTTCCCTGCCCATCTAGCCAACAGTGAAAAACAATCATGAGGCAGAATCAGCAGAAAAATTCTGGCAACATGAATAATCAGAGTAGATCAACTCACCCAAGGAACAATATGGCAGACACAGAACAAGATTGCATTCATAAACAAATGACTGAGATGTCAGAAATTGAGTTTAGAATTTGGATAGCAAATAATATCAACAGAATGGAGGTAAAGATGGAATTAGAATTTCAAAGAGCAATTCAAAAGCTGTCTCAAGAATTCAACGAATTCAAAGACAAAATCACCAAAGATTTTGACAGATTGGGGCAAGAACTTGCAGTCCTCAAAGATCTGAGAAATACAGTAGAATCCCTCAGTAAAAGAATGGAGAAGGCAGAATAAAGGATCTCTGACATTGAAGACAAAACTTTTGAATGCTCCCAAACGTCCAAAGAGGAAAAAAAGTGGACAATGAAAATGGCTCATTCTCTCAGAGGGCTCTGGGATAATTCGAAGAGATCTAATATTTGCCTTGTAAGAGTTTCTGAATGAGGTGATGAGGTTGCTGCAAAGGATGCAAGTGCTTTACTTCATGAAATAATCAATGAAAATTTTCCAGACATGCCAAGGGATTCTGAAATTCAGATAGCAGTTTCAGAAAACCAAATAAAAATTCTCATAAGACATTATAATTAGGTTTGCCTAAGTTAATACGAAGAAGAAAATTCTGCAAGCAGCCAGAAGTAAAAAACCATAACCTACAAGGGGAAGAACATTAGAATAACTGCAGATCTCTCTGCTGAAACCTTTCAAGCTAGAAGAGGATGGGCATTGACTTTTAATCTCCTTAAACAAAATAACTTTCAACCCAGGATCCTGTATCCAGCTAAACTGAGTTTCATCTATGATGCAGAAATTAAATACTTTAATGATATGCACATGTTGAAGAAATTTGCCATAACTAAACCAACTCTCCAGGATATTCTCAGACCTATCCTCCATAATGAACAGCACAGTCCTCCACCGATTAAAATTGTCCACTGGACTTTCAAAAAACTCAGTACCCAAAATACTATCTGGTTTATTAATACTCTCAATTAATGTGAATGGCTTAAATTGCCCCCTAAAGAGGCACAGGTTGGCTGACTGGATACAAAAACTCAGGCCAGACATCTACTGCATTCAGGAATCTCACCTTACCTTAAAAGATAAACATAGGGCGGCTCCTGTGGCTCAGCGAGTAGGGCGCCGGCCCCATATACCTAAGATGGTGGGTTCAAGCCCGGCCTCAGCCGAACTGCAAAACAAAAAAATAGCCGGGCGCTGTGGTGGGCGCCTGTAGTCCCAGCTACTCGGGAGGCTGAGGCAAGAGAATCGCTTAAGCCCAAGAGCTGGAGGTTGCTGTGAGCAGTG